>JABXWE010010724.1:0-20614 GCA_014611495.1 Limonius californicus | reverse complement strand
TTCCTACCTACAAGACCATCTGAACATAATACAAAACTGGACCAACAAATGGAAAATTAAAATCAATGAATCAAAATCAACACAAGTAACTTTTACCCTGAGAAAAGGTCGATGTCCTCCAGTCACCATCAACGACGCCTTCATCACACAATCTTCTGCAGTGCGATATCTAGGGCTACACCTAGACGAAAAACTTAACTGGAGGGAGCACATAACAAAGAAGAGAAAGCAGATAGACCTGAGATTCAAGGAGTTATACTGGCTACTCGGAAGAAGATCACACCTACCACTAGAAGACAAACTTCTACTATATAAAGTGATAATAATACCGATATGGACGTACGGCATCGAATTGTGGGGTTGTGCCAGCAAATCGAATATTTCCATCCTCCAAAGATCCCAATCTAAAATTCTACGTGAACTGACAAACGCTCCCTGGTATGTGTCCAACCGAACGGTACATGACGACCTTCGCATTCCATACATCACCGAGGTCATATAAGAAAGATGCAACAAACATCATGACAGACTTACAACACACAGCAATCCCCTTATACGCCCACTTTTACATCACCAAGGCAACAGAAGACTGAAACGCCACTGGCCAAACGACATCAGATGAAAAAAGAAGAGGACTCCTCACTGGAAGAGGCCTCATCCTGACATATAAGGATTTTCATACTTAAGGTCCTATGTTAGCACATTAGCCTATAGAATAATTTATTCTGATTGCTTATTAATGTACAATAATAAAAAAAAAATCGTTGTTAGAACAAATAAAACAATATGTTGTGAATCAGTTTTCATTCTCCAGCTTGTAGGTATCAAAACACGGTTGTCATTAATCAACGTATACCTACAAACAGTACAGAAATACATATACAGTAGTTTCCAGAACTCCATATTCTAGTAAAATAATAATGCACTTTGTTGATTATAACATGTGATCAAAAAGTTTTCAAATTAGATAGGGCTATGATATTTTATCTACATCTCTGAGATTGAAGTATAAACTCATGCCAATTTAGGTAACTGTCAAATTAAATTTATTCACCTATTGAAATCTGTTCAACCTGGTTGTTGTTATAAATATCTTTATTTGTTAACTTTTTAAAATGCGTTTTATTCAAGCAAGTTCGCCTTGTTTGTGTTTACATTCGAAGATATAAACACAAAGTATGGACGGTACGTAACATGACAACTACGACATGTTTGTAGCAGTCACAGCCAACCCTAATTTAAAAACTTTTTGATGCGCGTTTCTTCTTATTTGAGTGCTTTATCTCTTACGAGACGTAGCGATCTTCTCTCCGTGTTACATCTACATATGCGTAAAAGGTGTAAACAGCCTTGGGTTTGGTCGTTCTTGGCTGGCTTTTTAGCGGACATGCTTTAATATTAGCTAACAATAACAATGTGGTGTAATTCATTGAAATTTAAGGAATAAATTAGTACAGTAGGAAAAGCTTAGTCCACTAATAATTCTATATTTAATTTTTGAGTAACATGTCTATTTTTTGTATTAATATTATATTGATTTGTATAAAACGCAGTTTCAACAACTTAACAATAAATTTTTGTGGGCTTTTTAGTCGATTGTCCTAATTACTTAAATTTGCATTAAACTATCCTTGCGACTTCTAAAATTTATTTACCAACCCCTAAATATTATTGCTCCTCTGAGCAGATCATCCTTCAACAATAACTTGCAAAAAGTAAACATGCAACATTTCCAGTTCTGGTGGGACCACTCAGTGCGTCGGTGATTGGTCATAGTAGTAGAATAGATAAAAATAATATAAATGATTTCGTAAATATACAAAGACAGTTTAAAGAACAGGACATCCACTCATATTTAGTAAGAATTCTAATGGCAAACATATTGCTTTACACTGTACTTTTACATAAACAACAATCAAAGAGTGTTTTTACACAGCCTTTAACAGAAAATATACTATATATTTTATATGGCATTGTTTTTAATAAAAAGTTCAACATTGTATTGTTATAATTGTTTCATGAAATGTTCTGTTTCTACTTTTTCGTTTTCCAAATGCCGCCCTAGCAGAAGTAGGTATTTTACCAGGATACGTTTGAGTACGATGAAGAATACTCATTTTATAATATTTTCCTGAATTATTTTGTGCCTTTAATAATAAAGTAACCCCCATTTCATACTTTCAACTCTGCGCTACATGTCCGTGATAAGCATATTTAAAAAGTACAGAGCTTACATCTCGAGAGACCTCATTTACTTGTCAACACAATGATGTTAGTGAAATAATTATTAATAACGATTTATAGTACGCAATTTTTTTAAGTAAAATGGATACACACCAAGAAATTATTGAAATTAATGTTGTTTAAATAACGTGTCAGAAAATAGTCCATAACAATTTTTTTAAATTCATGGACATAGAATACATTAGATTCTAGGTCCGTAAAATTACTGTATTTTCTATAACATTATTCAAAAGTAATAGTTTTAAATTTGAAATTTTTAATGTTGTGAACGACTTAAAATGGTAATTTATTTTACGGGCGTAAAAATTAACAATGGCCAAAAACACTATGAGTAAATTACTACAGTAAGTAAATATATATAGTTGTGCCAGCCAACCAGGTAATGCACGTCATATATAAATTTTATGACGTCACAACCTTGTATGTGTGTATTTATACTGAAACAGTTTAAAGTGGATCAACATACAAACGCACGTAACCTCAAATTTTTACATTTTAATTTTATATAAAGCAAATAGAAACCACAGCAGCTAATAATTATTAAAATAAAAACATACTCTAGTTGTGGAAGTTAATATTACCTCTATGACAGCATTTAAAGATAGAACTGGACCATTATTATTTCGTTCGCATTCGAAATACGTTATCAAACTTGCGAGAAGTTGTTTCGACTGCCTGCTTAAAGGTTTCGGCATTTTGTAAACGTGTAAAAAAATACAATGTAGGTTAGTTCTAATTAGAACTCTTTTTATAGCAGTAAATAAACAAATTATTTACAAGGAGAAAACTACGAACAACCAACCTTCAATGACAGCTGTAATAATTTCTGACAACTTTCTGACAGCAAAGTATAAACATGTTGGATTTAATACCAACGTAACGACACTTAACAATATTTCTGCTATAAAATATAATAGAGTTGTATAATTTAATTTATTGATTATTTAAGAAAAACCATGGGCTTTATGGTAACCTACGGTTGTCTATTAAAATTAAAAAGTAAATATATACAAAAAGTAAAAGAATAGCCTGCAATGACTAATTACATTGTGGATTTTTTTTATTTTATGATACCGGCACTGCTGCTCGTTGATCATGTGATCTATGACGTGCATTACTTGATTGGATGGCACAACTATATGCCATTTTGTGGATTTGCGTATTTAGTGCTGCCGCGAGACGACAAATGATACGACTCTAGTTTTTCTCTAGATTTTCTTGTCGGGAAATTCCCATGTATATTTTATAAAAATCTAGAACATTTTTTGTGTTGTTCCTGTAAAATATCTACTAAACGTGCTTACGATTGGTAGAGATATGTAATTTAATAACGAAGTGCGTGTAGTGATTTACTAGGTGATGAAAGCCGGAAGTAGTTCATACTAAAAATATAGGTACAATAATAATTTAAAAATTGTACAAAATTCTGTAGATTCGTGTTCTAATACCTACAGAGAATTTTGTACAGAAGCGGCGTCATATCGATGCGCAAACGAGCAATTTTGTTCAATGATCACAGAGGGCAGGAAGGTAAATGTTTTATCATGCGTGTAGGCCACCGTGCAGACACTAACCGGATTTTCTCTTATCTCGCTCGCGTATGTGTCAACATAATATTATGCAACATTCATAGAATTTTACTTTACCCACAGTCACATGATTATTTTAGCAATTTTCCCACAGATTTCAACGTAATTTCCATTTATTTACGCATGCTCACAGACAGAATTTTGTTCAAAATTCTCTTCCGTGTAATACGTGTTTTACAAAACGTTGTACACAATTCTGTCTCGAGTCATACGAGCCTGAAGGAATTAATTTTTACATTGTATGTATTAAATTAATACTTACACGATTAGTTCTATTACATTAACAAATTTATTTATCATTGCTGATGCTTGTGATATTTTAACATGCATGTATTTGAATATCTAGAATTGAAGATGAAACGGTAGCGGATACCGGCTAGATAGAGGGAGTTTCCTGTTTGCAGAAGGAATCATATTGAGTCACCCTTACAAATAAACCGTTTAAACGTTAAGAGGATAATACATTTCAAGATAGGACAGCCTGCATACAAGATGAGTAGCATATCCCTTGCGCCACAGTTCTTAGACAGGCAGTCCTACTTACACTCTCTAAATTAATTATTTAAATGCCCGTAAAATACTAAAAATTCCATTTCAAAAGGTTGGATTTCGAGTTGTTACCATTGAGGTACTAATATAAGCTCCTAAGCATGTGCAATAATATCTAAGGGTAATTAATAATTTGACAAAACTGACGAAAGCATTATCTTGCCATTGTAACTGAAAATTAGCTGTTAAAAAGAAACGTTCTGAAAGTAAACTGATTACATGACATTAAAATACTTTTTTGATGGAAAGTGTTCTTATTTTAACACGATTTGAACATCTATTAAACCCTGCATTAAACAGCGATAATCTCGTCAAGAAATTCTCGTTTCTCGGAATGTTGTTGTCGTCTCGTCTCGAAAGCGCGAGACGAAAAATCGAGACGGCATCGTCTGCATGAGTTGTAAGTGAGACGAGACTAGAGATTTCTCGTTCCCGACGGTAGTACTATGTGTTTTGATGCGAGAATAATTATTTTAATTATAATTGAAAATTATACAAACCAACAAGAAGAATGTTCAAGCAGAAGGAACTGAATGTTTACATTAGTGATGTATCTACAGGAAGAGTGTGTATCAGGGCATGAATAGTAAATTCAAATTTATTTATTATAGGTTATAATAAAGAAGAATTTATGAATGTTATGGCGAATAGGCAAAAACAAATAAGAATGATTTAAGTGTTGACCAGATGAAAGTTTTATATTTAATCAATGCAACAAACCCAGGAAATGAGTTTTTTTGAGAAGACAAAATTGTGTCGACATTCCCGATTCTTTAAATTATCTTGAGATTCCGTTTAGTTTTGTCAAATGTCAAAACAGGGCCCTGTGTTATTATTTGCAGATAAATCCTTCGCATTTCTTTTACAAGCTTTTATACATTTCTGTCTATGGCCACATCTTCTGCTATTCTAATAAACACTTTCTAGGGTTTAATAGTTGTTGTATTTCGACCGTAGGCAGTATACAGTATGGTTGATTTTTCATTACGTACTCCTTAATTTTATTAGAATCCAACTAATTAAAAAATTCAAAATCTATTCTTAAATAACTTTATGCTCTCTTTCCAACCATCTACGAAAGAATATTGTCTGTTCAAAAACAAAACAGTAGCGGTTTGAAGATTAATTTTTAAATGGAACACCCTGTGTTGTCTTACACATTTGGAAAGCTTATAAACAAATTTTTAATATGGTAGCGTTTTTATTTATTTCATTTAGTTAACAAATAAGGTCATAATAGTAAAAATACGGAATTACCTTAATATGCTTCGAAATGCAACATTCAGTAAAAAAATGGGAAAATTATAACTATCGCCTCAAAAAACAAGTAGTAGTAGTAGTATTCAAAGATCAGCTGATCTTGAAAGCCATAAATAAGGCTCTTCAGCTTCGAGTGCTTTATCGCTTACGAGACGTAGCGATATTCTCTCCTATGTCTGCGTTGTGCATTTAAAGTACCACAGACCTAGAGGACCTACAGCTTAACATTAGCTCCGAACCACGAGAAGTGTAAACATTTCTACTCCAGGGAAGACTTACTAGGCGGAATACCTCGCTAGTTTGCGATTGCCTTACGAGGGAGAACGGCCGTTAAAAATCCGATGTTCTGGTACTGGGAATTGAATCCAGAATCTTCGACGTAGAAGTGTAACGCGCTAACCTCTAGCCTGCGGCCACTTCTATAATAAGGCCCACTGTTTCCAATCCAGTTATTTCTAAAACTTTGCTCTAGAAGTTTGTTACAAGTTGTGCATTATACGATGGCGCTCCCGTCATACTGGCACCGCATTTGGCTACGGAAAGCCAAAGGCAGATCGTCCGTCAAACAATGGACAATTATTTTGTTTATTTTTTATCGTACAATTAATATAATATTCCCGTGTATTGATTACAAATTGCAATTCCAAAACCTGCTTAGGTATTTTCTTTTTCTTATTATTATGACATTATTCATAATATAAAAAAAATAACAATGGTACCATATTCAGAATTCAATAAGCTTTCCAAATATTTTAAAACATACAGGGTGTTCCATTTTAAAGAGAATCGCTGCTTTTTGTTCTTCAAGTATCAACATTGTGTAGACGGGTGGAAATAGTGGATAAAGTTATTTAAGAATAGTTTTTGAATTTTGAAATTAGTTGGATTCTAACGTAATTAAGATTGTGTATTGAAAAACCAACCACCCTGTAGAATACCATGTGATCAAAAAGTTGGCAAATTAGAGAGGGCTATGAAAATTTTTGCATGTCCGACATTGAACTGTAAACAAATGTAAATTTAAAGAACTGTAATTTAAATAATTTATTCACCTGTTGGACTCTGTTTAGTATGAATGTTGTAGTTTGTTTGTTGTAGATTTGCTTTTCAAAAAGCATTTTGAGGTTAAGTTCACTTTGCTTGTGCTTATTTTCGAAGAAATAAATACAAGGTACGGCCGGTACGTAACATTAGAGCTACGACATGCCTTGTAGCACTCACAGCCAACCCTAATTTGTAAACTTGGATCGGTCGATATTTATAATAATTACTTATTGCGCTGCTTGCTTCTTACCACATATGCAAATTTGAATAAACCCACAGACAATGAATTAAACAAGCGAAAATATGCTCTTTTTTGATTCTACTTCAAGACATTGTACAGACTCACGAAACAGCGTGCGGTTTTGAAACATTATGAATCGGATAGTTGTGCCCGCTCGATACATTATTAAGGGTATCTTAAACCGTTCTGATAATTAAATATAAAATGCGTCATTTCACACAGCAAATCATTATATTGCTTTCCCCTTGCTTTCTGGGGCTTAAGGCCGCTGCACAGCGAATGGCAGCCAAAGTAAAAGGCAATGCGAATAACGTACAACAAAATAATTTTATTATAGAATGTTGGCACTAATTATATTTTAATAAAATTAGATTAATCTTGATATTGAGGTTCTGATTAATGTTCTTAAAGGATGGCATCTTTTAATAAGGTGAATTTCAGGAAATTAATGCCACATTTATCATAAAGGTAGGTTGATTTTACCGTAATTGTGCACCAGTTTTTGTGAATTATGATTTTTTTGATCATTTTTCAACATAATTTCATCTATGATATGCTGTTTACTAGTTATAAAACCGCAAGTGGAAAGATACGAGGGAGTTTTTTATGACATCTACCTAAGCATGAAGGAAACAAGTTGGAGAACGAACAAAAATTATTTTTTAAATGTAGGTAACATTAACGATTACACACTTTTTCAAACGTTTTTCTAATAAATCTATGCCTACGCAAAAAAAATCTTTAGATAACTCTGCAAAATACGACCCCACGGAGTTTTTGAAGTCTCCATTTGACAAAAAGAGACGCCCGGTCAAGTGTTTTTTGAGTTTTGGAAAGAGATATTAGTCACATGGGGCGAGGTCGGAACTGTACGGTGGACGTTGTAATTCCTCAAAAAAAAAGCTGCATTCATCAATTGCTTCTTTAACGATTCGTGCTTTATGCACCCTGCAGTTGTCGTGCAGAAGCACAGTTTTCTGGGCAAAATTGTGAGGTCTTTTCTCGCATATAGCTGCTTTCAAATTGATTATTGTTTCTTTCTAGACATTCCCTGTTATTGTAGACCCTTTTGACATATACTTAATCCTTAAAATCCCTTCAGAATCCAAGAAAAATGTGGCCATCTCTTTTCCCGCTGAGAATTGCGTCTTCGCCTTCGAGGGTATTGGAGACCCCTATGAAGCCATTGCATGGACTCTTGTTTCGTCGGTGGGTCCCAGTGGGGTACACAAGTCTCATCCCCAGCTACAATTTTAAAGAAGAAGTCCTCATCTTGCGATAATACCGCGAAATTATCTTCGCAAATTTGTTGCCTACACAATATTTGTTCAGGGGTGAGCAGCCTGGGAATCCATCTTGCTGACAACTTGCTCATTCCCAAATCTTCATGAAGGATTTTAAAAACAGATGTTTCAAATATACCTGCTTCTCTTGCAATAACTGAAACTGTCACTCGGCGATCGCCGATCAGTCAACACCAAATCTTCAACTTTCTTTATGGCCTTCTGGGTTCGTGCTTCAAGATGAATGGACTCCCTGCCCCATTTGAATTGCATACACCAAAAGTTAACATGAAAATAGGACGGGCTATTTTCCCTATGTACAGCCACCATTCTCTCATGGATACCTATTTTTTGGATTATTGCCTTCTTTCGATAGAAATTTTATAATGCTTCTGTGTTGCAAGTTTTAAATCACACATTTTTGCATCTCTAACTCTATACAAAAATGACAACTCTTAAGCGCGTTGAATCAAGCTTGGAGGATACACTCTAAAATGTCACAGAGACTTGACATAATAAAATTATCATGATAGGATTTTGTTTCCATAGCTAGGTAGATAACATAAAAAAACTCCCCTCGTAGCTACGGTGACAATAGGAATAGTATATTCTTCAACGAGTGTAGAATGACAGCTATTATTCACAAGGATGAATATTCTGTCACGAGCCGAAGGCGAGTGACAGAATCATCCGAGTGAATAATAGCTATTCTACACGAGTAGGAGACTATACTCTACGACTATTTCATAGGAAGTTACAATTTTTGGTCCGAATCAGTGTAATAAAAATTGTGCTTTAGATGGACATATGTCGGTTCACTAGCCACAACCATTTTACGCCGTGTACACCATTGTGTACTGTTTCTGCGATTTCTTGGGCAGTAAATTAATACACGTCGTTTTCGCGGTTTTCGTTATTGCTGGTGGCGAACCCATTTCAGCGTTTTCGCTGTGTGAATTATTCATACCTAGTTCTTACTGTTTTTACGAATACGAAAATTTAAAACTGTTTTTAACAGTTACTTCAAAAACAAGTGGGCGATTCCATGCGCTAACATGCCACGCCCACTAGCTTCCGGTTCCGCAATTTTTCGTTGGATTCTGATACAGAATCCCACTGAAATAGAGAACAGAATCCAACGGAAATGGAGAATATCTATCATTCAACTAAAAAAGTATATGTAACGAATACATTATATTATAGTCGTAGAGAAACACTTATTTTGAGTGGCCTTAATTTAGCGTTCATTTTTTCGGAAATAATATTTAGTAAGGATATTTAACATAAAACATTCGTTTGACATATCTGTAAAAACCTCCCTATATTCTACTAATTGTATTGTTATATTTTACCCTTCACAATTATGAACTAATTAATTCAATCAACTGTAACCTCCCTGCAGCTTTTAAACATTTAGGAAGCAGTTTGTTAAATATTGTTTGGATAGTCAAGCTCTGCATTGGACTAGTTCTTACTTTATAAGGATGGTGTATTTTAACTATACATATCATGATTTATCTCTCACTGTTTTCAATTTGCAACTTTATGAAAACCTGGCGTATCAATTAAATTTGTTTTACAAATGAAAATTTACGTTCAACTCCCTTTGTTTGTCTGTCAATTATAATGAAAGAGGAGCTTATATTTTGATCATACATTCATCCTCGTTAGGTTGCATCAATAACGGCGAAATATCGATAAGGAAACACACCTGGTAATGATCGCGTATACATGATATGCACAGATCTATCAAGAGGCCAATTAAAATGCAGAACTTTTTTGTATAATTTCTGGTTTTGACAATAAAATATACGGTGGAATGGGCGAGGATCTCGTTAGTGCTCGCGTCGGTCGCGCTAACGAGGACGGCGTTGCTGTCGCTACCAAAGTGTACGATATTTAATTCATTTAAAGTTTGGTGGCGTGGACCCGTCGGTCCTTAGTTAATAAGAGAAGGGGGACAACCCTTACATTTTATTTATGGCAAAACGAGACTTCGGGAACGCAGCGCAAATGTGACTCAAACTCACTTAACTTCTTTTGTGCAACGTCACTCCTTGTTATGATAATAAGGTCTCAACCCCATTAATCTTTTAACCTTATTAATAAACAACCATAGTTTCGTGTTCTTCTGCTATTTAAAAGACAGTTTTTCGAGACATCGTTGAAATATTGTAAAAAATTTTAAGAATCCTTTAGAGGATAATCTTTATTCTTCAACTTTCTGCAGAATTTTTGCCACTTAAATATGTTCGTGCCGACCTGGCATACAATATTAATGCTCGAGCCTGACATCAATTCAATATTAATTATCGGTTAGCATCAATTCGGGGCTATTGGTGTATTGATTTCCCAGCGCTTTTTCTCAGCTAAGGTCGTTGATATTTGGGAGCCTGCTATCAGCTTTTTTTTTAAATTAGTATGGATATAAATAAAGACAAAGCCTTTTAAGCAGCATGATGGCCCTCGGGATGTAATTGAGATGGACAAATGGGACTGACTGTTTCACTTTAGGCTCCTCTATTATTGAGTTAGGTTCTCCAGACGGGCATATGCTGCCGGAACTAAACTATGCGTGCTTTGCTTTAGGTAAAATGCATTTACAGGAGGACGTAAATTTCCTGGGGCGTCCTTGTTGCAAATTTAGTAAGGCATGCAACACTAGTCAAATTAATAATGATATTACGTCACCGTCTAAATTTGAACCCAAATATCTACTCAAATAATTAGAAGTTTCCACTGCAGATTAATGTGCAGTTAGCACTGCTAGGCCAGCTAGGATAGCTAACTACAACTAAGTGCAAGCTACTTCCCGTAAAAACTATCTAGCTACTACTAGAGTAGCTATTTTTGCGGCCTTTTCGCTGCCTTTCGCAATATATTATTTGATACTTAACCTTTAAGATATTTTGTAGTATTGCTCTTATAAATTCATTTATTCAAAACACCTACGATTAAACTAAGTCAGCAATACAAAAAACTTAACGAATCTAGCAGCACACGTATTTGCACAAATTAAATGGTACTTTGGAAAGTTGTAATATATTAAACGCAGTGGCAAAATTGAACATTTGGTAATGCCTGTGCAGGATGTAAAGAATTAAACTGCCCTACTAACATTCCTCAGCGCTCGCTTACCTTTCTTATTCGTAGCCACTACTTGGGAACTGCTCAAAACTATTGGTGTCTATCTGTAAGTGTAATATTTTGGTGGTTATGGAAACAATTAGCTACAATTTTAAAGATTTTTCTAGAGAATGTTTTATATATCTGTTAATATTTTTAGACAAAAACATTTTGAAAGTTAATTTATGCAGCTACAAAGTAGCTTTCCAATTTTCTGCTACTGCTACAGTTTTTCTGTGGATTTCTGCCGCTAGAGATACTTCTTCTTTCAAGTAGTCCGCTATGTCCTAATTCGAGCAGGTAGTCTGGTGGCCAATTAGTATAATTTTGTTAAAAATTCATACAGGACTGGGAGGGGGGCTGCATGTTGTTTCTTGTATTCATATACAGAATATGATAATCGTTGTTAAATTTATTTTGACATAACGACTAATATAATGTAAAAATACATCAGGAAAAGTCGTAGGACAGATTAGAGCTTCTGCAGATGGAATAACGTTATGGTTGATTATAATATCTAGTGGTTTTAAATAACGGATTTTCTTAGTAGTGGTATATAGGTGGAATTTTAATAGATAGAGTAAATCATTAATATGCAGCAAGTACTTAGGTTTTCTCTTTAGTAACAATAATAATAGCAACGGCAATAGTGCTAATATTAATGCAATACTGGCAATATTCAACCAAGGCTGCTCATCCAAGTGTGGCAATTAAAAATTTTTTATGCTTTAATAATACTAATTAAGTTGAATAAAATATAAAAATTATGACATTAGTTTAAGCACTGTTCGAGCCTTAAACTGCGTAACCAATTTAGAGGTTAGTGACGTAGATATAATTATATTAGCTAATTTTTAAATTTACGTAGGCAATAAGATTTGATAACATCTAAGCTAAAAATACTGCACTGCCGTAACAAACCCAGTCATTTAACTTAGAGATAACTGAGCCAGTTCGACGTTGGCGTATACAGAATTTACACTGCAGTATGCAGACGGGCGAACGGGGAAGGCCGAAGATCGCGTACTGAGAATTTGTGCCAGTTGTTAACTAGCTCGATTTTTCAGTATAAATCGCGCAGGCCAACCGTTGCGTCGTAAGATACCTCAAGTGTAATCTTCTAAAATGATTGATGCTACGGTAGTGAAATGATGCTACCCCATCGCACGAGATTCACTTTACTTCATATGTTGAATAAAATAAGCAAACTTGTAAATAAGTTTTTTTCCATATATTCGATAGGTGAAAAGCTTGAATAAATCCTGCCTGATTAGGATATTTCAAAAAGACAGAATGCTTCTAGTGGTTCAAATTCAAAGACCGAACGAGGAAACTCAACCAAAATATCTACTTAGAACAAAATTGGCTTTGTGGATAAAAAATTTGGAAACACAACGACCTCCAACTTCAAAACTTCAGTTCGAAGGACTTGATATTAACTGGCTTTCATTTTATTTCACATGATGAATATCAAAAGCAATCTGTCAAATAAGTTTCTATTCATGTATTCGCTCGAGAAAAACCTGAACTAAGTAATTAAATAGACAGCTATCTGATTATTTGGGTATTTCTGCTGCTAGAGGTTCGAATTCTACAGAGCGAAGGAGAAGATTAAGGGACATGTTTATTTAAGAAATAACTGGCTTTGTAGGTGTGACCAAAAACGTGGAAGCGCAATGACAGTAACTTCAAATCTTGTACAATGGCCAACATCCGTGGCACTACCACTGCACAATCCCACATGCCGAAAAACTACAAATCAATTGAATAGTGATTTTTAGTTTTTCGATGTGTTTTCAACGAATATTGGGAAGAATGTAATTCTATATAAACTACGTTTCTTATACAGGCAATAGTTATTTAATGAAGCAAATTCGCCAATTTTAAGTGAAACAGGTCTCCCTTTTACGTTTTTACATGTATTATTTATTCAAAATCTAGAAGACCGTTGAAATATACTTTGGTTTAATTAACAGCTGTTGTAGATTACAAATATAATAGTTACGAAAATAATGAACAATAGAACAATACGGAAACAGCGAATTCCATAAATGATGAAATTTAAAAAAAATATAGCTCGTCAGCTGTTCCAAGGATTTCCTCTACCCTTGGTGAGATAATAGAAGGCAGCATACAAACACCACAGTATTAAATTTAGAAAGATGTTATTAACTGACACTTCTAAGCGCGTATTTCTATATTTTCAAGTTGATACAAAGCAATCGATTTACAGTTTTAAACCCAAAATTTTATGTAGCTTCTAAAAATGTTATCTTATACAGGCAATTTCCGACTAATCCGGAAATGCAAGAAAATTATGTGTAACGTTGAATGAAGCGCAGATATAAAATTGCTCAGAATTCTGTCTATGTATAACTTTTAAAGCCTATTTCTAAGCTGAAATTCTTCACTCTTTGTGTTAGTCTGAATTTGCAAATTCATGTTGCAAGTGTGAAAGATGTCTTAGATGTCACTTCCATTGGGATGTCATATGTCCTCTATCTAATGATAGCTGGAACTCAAAATACACTTTATATACAAAAAATAAAATATTGCAAGAAATATGAACATTAGAACGAGTGACTACTATTTTTCATTTAGCACCTTTCATTATACAATTGGCTGCAATCTTCTTCTTCCTCTGTGCATAGGCCTATGGGCTGTATATTACCTACAATGAGTTGGTTCCCTGCATTGCTACCCTAACTAGCCGGACAGAGAAGAGAAGTGCTACTACATGCTTTACGATTGGCAAAATTTTTTAAATGACAACCGGGACCGACGACTTTGCCTCTGAAGCGTTACCGGTTGCATATCACTATTGATCCGCCTATCCGAGTACTGATCAGCGCGGCACTACGAATACAGGTTTATAGGCGCCGCAGGGCTCCACTATACAACTTTAATAGATAGTTAATACTAATTTATTAATTATTCCCTGCCGCTGGTTTTTCTCATAGACAAAACATTTGTTTGATCACTTTCTGTCTGGAAAATATTTGAGTGTATCAGTTTTTTCCATGGGTTACACAATAAATACCTCTAATAAATAACCAGATTCTAGTTATAATCTGTGCTGTTTGTAGTCCGATACTGTTTAAACAACAACCTTAGTATGCCAACATACAGTTGAAAATGAAAATAGATCCACAACTTATTGATTATAACAAGTAGACTCTGCATTATTGCGGAAAAACAAAAGCATTAATAAATTAGCCTTATATATGATTCGCTTATTTCTATTCAGAAGTCAACATAAATCTTACATAATCATTTCGTATTCCCTGAGTTCCGTTTTTTCTCCCAGTGCGACGAGGAAAAGAAATTACTTTCTATTTGGAATAAATAAAGCTTTTTAAGCAGGGACGTTTTTAGATGGCGGCAGCCGGGGCACCTACCACAAGAGCCGTCGCACGCTTTATTGTTGACAGCCTCCTTAAAACAATTATAATAAATTGAATAGAATTGAAAAGTGTCCAAAATTTTGATTTCGGGAAATAAATAAAACAAGTACATATTTTTGCAATGCTCGACTAAACCGCCTAAACCAGTACTTCAGGCGCCAGTCTACGCAAATTTCTAGAAACCTTTACTCTTTCATTTAACGATATTTTCGGCTCTTTGGCACTAACTATGGCATTATTTGGGTTTGCTGCTTATTTTGTCTACTCATGTATTGCATACTCCAAAAGTTCCCATTTTATGGTTATAGGACTAAGAACTTCGGAAACAGCGGCTGATTGTGTTCTTGTCATTACTCCCCAGATGTTTAAATGGTATTTATTCATAGCTGCAAGTACACCCTCCAGTATACGCACAAAACGGAATAAGTAATCTATAAAGCAGCAAAATATTCCCCACCCACCCAACCAGCTTCAGTAGCTCCTACATCAACTTATTTATTTTTATGAATGGTACCAAAGTAAAATGTTATTAACTGATAATATAATTTGCTAGAAAAATTGCTCCCGGCGTCAAAATGTCTAACGCCGGCTCTGTTTTAAGGTTTCTTGATATTCTCTGCACCCGTATCAATAATTACTCCAAGACTCTTTGCGTTATCAAATATTAGTCAAAAGTAATATTTTTAAGACAAACGTTTGTAAATTAGATCCCCATTTTATTTTATGTTATTTATTTTATAATTTGTAGTAAAATTACTCATCACCAGGATCAAATATACGTCTGTCTTGAAATTGAGGTATATGCTTAATGCATTTCAATGAACCTAATGTATCTAACCATGTGTAACATGCAATTTATTAACATTTCAAAGAGCTAAGACAGCATTTAAAGTGGGTTTCAGTTTAATATAGAATAATTTGAAAATCCAAACCAGTTGTATACTAAATAAGAACGCTAACATAGGGAGAACAATAAGTCCGTTTTAGGTATTTATTGCTCGGGCAGATCTTTATTGGCTTTTGTAAGAAAATGGTTGGTCTATTTCAGAGGTATTCTCAGTTATTACGACAAATCTCAAGCATGAGAAAGCTGCTGCAATTTGCGTTTCCAAAGAGAGTGCCGTAAAATATTTTTGAATACCAAAAGTGCTTCTAGTTCAATTTGTTCAGAGATATTACATTTGTCTGACGTGGAACAAAAACAGGTATCCAAAACTAGAGGAAAATAAAACAGTTCGAAGTTGTGGAGTTTCCTACTTTCTGAGAACTCGAAATTATGTAACTGTTACAACGGAAATAATAATTACAGTAATTTATTGTCAGTAAAATGCAAGCACTGTAATTATATTTAATACCGTAATTTAATGTTGTCTCTAATTTGCTTTAGTGGAAGTATTACAGTATTAAAATCTAAATATCAAGGTTAGTAGTATTTTCTGTTATTAAATTTGCGGTTTGTCATCTTATTAATGTTTGAGCTGTAAATGCCGACTTTTGGAAACCTTCTTTTGCGTAATTTCAGTAATCCTTAAAATTTTTCGCAGCTGTTTTTAATCATCGAAAATGATCAAAAGCTCTTTGGTTTGTGTTTCCCTTTCTTTATACATTTAGTGTAGGTGGGGCTTTTTATATCGGTATTTTAGGCTCAATGAAATCAAAAATCCGTAAGTACTTTGGAAAACGTCTGAATATGCTTAGAAATTTTATATCTTTATCTCAAGTCCTTCGATATTTAATAGCTAAAAATGAAATGGAATTTATAAGCTTGTTAGAAGGCAACTGGATGTAAATATATTGTAAAATTAGAATTTTTATAATTTTCTGTTACTATCATCCGATTTTACTCGCCCTTTAATTCCTAATGTGCTAATGCAGCTTATGCTGGTAACTATCATGTGTGTAATATTAACTTCAGCTGTGCAAGTGGAATTCACATGTTAATTAATATGTACTTCACCTTCACCTAACTATCGCACTTATATGAGCTCGAGGCTTGCTGTACTTGAGAGAAGTTGAAATCTGTTTTCTTGAACTAGCTTCATCGTTAGTGTTGTGATCACAAGGTAGATGAAAATTTTTAATTAAACTTGTAAAGCTCCCATGCTCACTTTTTGATCGATTTATTAATTTATTCCTAAGTTTATTAATTAAACTTTAGCACTTAAAACGCTTCCCTCCCACATTGTTAAGCTTACGTAGCCCCAAAGAAAAAGATTAACTTAATCTGCGGGACATTATCGGATCGTTTTCTTTAATTCGTCGTTTTTAATTAGAAGATATTAAAAATATCGTTTGCTTGCTAAATAATTATATGCTGGGATCGGTTTTGCAGGAAGAGACAGGTTCACAGGATGTCGTGGAATTATATTAACTACCTACGCTGCGGAATTAATTTTCAAGTAAAAACCAAAGTCTAATTAGTTTAATGCATCACGGTCTCAGCAAAAACACTTTAAATAAGTGAAGTAAAGTTAAATCAAAGATCTCGCGTGTAAATAACTAGCGACATTAAAGTTTTTAGCAACTGAACGTTTAATTAGTTAGCTGCTCTTTAAATGAGGTTCTAGTTAGATTTGCAGAGTCCATTTATAAAGCTGTGCGTTTTAATGTAACGGTTGTAGACATTAGTAGATAATACAGGACTATAAATTTCCTTTATTTAAAAGTGAATGCGATTATCTGTAAATGCTTCACAGCGTTTGTTGTTAAAATTTAAGAACTTCGTGATTTCCTTTAAGGGGACAAATTGATGTTAAGTTTATTAGCGAAAATGGCCTGAAAACAGAATTTCAAACAAATTAGGGATTACTGAAAAAATCCTCAGAAAAACTTAATTGGAAAGAAGTGAATGTTTGCTTGTGAAATCAGTTTTGCCAGAACAGAGGAATATCCAGAGCGTCACCTAAAAATAATCGCATAAAATATGCAAGGTTTCAATTTGAAAACGTACAATGTGATATATTAGTAAAATAGGGATTGAGCTGTTCAAAAAAAAAAACTTTTTTACAACATGGAGGGGGAAACATCATGATTCATATGATAACCTACCCCTTCAACCTCTTAGGCTCAAGGTACCTTCAATATCAATTGGTAGCGCCCACTTTGTGATGTCTGACGGAAAAGCTCTGACAAAATGGTATTAAATAGTAGCAAACATTTTTACCCATATTTCTGAAAAATTAAAAAATATAACTGAAAAGTTTCTGAACTAATTAATGTATTAAAATTTCAAAATATTAATTTAAATGTTCAAAATGGGTTCCATTATTCTCTAGGAGTCTACGACAGGACTTCGCAAAGTTAATATTATTGGGGTCGTAGAAACATGAATATCTTCTTCCCTTCTTTTTCTGGGTATATGCCAATGGCCTGTTAATTACCTACAATGTAGTAGGTTCTGTGAACCCTCTTTGCATGTATGCCGGGTAGGAGAAGAACAAAGAATAGAAGTTCCGTTACATGGTTTACAATAGTCGAAGATGTTCGTATGACAATCGGGACCTGAATATATACGTTGAAAATGGAATAATTACGTTGGGGTATGTACTAACTAATGTGTGTGGTGGTAGCTCAGTTGGTAGAGCGCTCGCTTTCTGAATAAAACGTCGATTCTGGCTTATGTGCGAAACCTAAGCCGTGCTATGCAGATTTACAAAAATCTTGTCTGCAACCCACCACACACAATTTCCCAATTCGGCTTGCAACTGTGGAATCTTAATGCTAAAAACCTTCTTTGGAATTTCTGTCGATCGGATTCGACGTTAAACTGTAGGTCCCCCGTGTTTCTACTTTAGCGCTGAGGAGAAACACGCGGCAGAGAAGAGGCCGATGCCCAGCAGTGGGACGGAAATGCTGTTGATGATGATGTACTAACGATGCAGCGGTTATAACAGTAAAAATAGTTGGTTTTCAAATTAAATCTAAATCTGCAAGCAATGGGCCGATTATTTTCAATACATACTATCAGTGTATTTCTGTCCGGAAGTAACGCAGATTTAGTCAATTTTCAGAATAAAAATTACCTGTATTTGCCAGATTTGTTTGAGACATAATATAGCTCTCCAAAAGGAACACGAATATTTTTACATTCAAATCTAATATTCAAGAGTCCATGAAAAATTAAACATGTGGACACATAAAGAGAAAAATGACTTATTTCAAATGTTTTCACACTACGATGATTTTTTTGTTGACCATATGGAAAATGATTTCCAGACATATTTCCTACTGGAACTAGACAGTAATCAATTATGTAGTTTGGAACAAAAACCATTTATCGTGAAAATGGAGAAGGTGAAACATGTTTAATTGAAGGTTTTAGAGGAATTTCCAGAACTTTCGTGTGATTCGAATCTCTAATTTGAATTTTTAATGAAAAACACCAACCCTTTTGGACTGGGTGTTAAAAAAACATTTCCAATACTGTCAAAACTAGGAATGGCAGCTCTTCTACCATCGGTTACCACCTCTATGGGCATTGTCAACATTAAACGAAAATGACTCTAGTCTTAAGAACATGGAAATTGTTGTGAGACCAGCAGTGACGAATATTAAGTCACGATTTGAGTTTTTGTGGCAAAATAGGCGAGCACATCCATTTCATTAATGGGCTACAACTAAAGTGGGTTAAAATATGCTAAAATTAACATTTTCTATTTCACTGTAGCTATGTTAACAGGCGACCTTCAAGGAGTTTTTTTTTACTAGTAGAAAATACATGTATGATAGTTAAAAAATAATACTCTTAATAAAAAATTGCCCAAACTAGTACAAAAATATAAAAAAATCAACACAAATTTATGATATATTTATTGAACTGTTTTCACCGTATTAAACTACGATCCTTAAGAACATAACGCATCCACTCTTGCTAGTAAGATTTATATGATTTTATTCAAATTAAAACGATGGAAAAACTGTTACTAATTTCTTTTCCCGTATATTAAACGTATTGTCTTTTACTTTGGCTGCAGTTCGCTTTCCAGCATTCAGGTAGACGACCCGAAGACTCAAGGAGGAAAGGGAAACGAATGTAATGATTTGTTAATTGTAGAAGTTGTATTTACATTATTAGGTTGTTAAGGATCCCCTAGGTCATTAGCAATTTTTTGTATTTACTGGTTTCTACGCTTGGTTACTACAAATTACGACTAAAGATTATTTACAAATATTGTTAATACCTATTGCTTTCACGACATTAGGTGACAGGTAGCAAAAAAGTTTATCTGGTCCAAAGGGGTCACCATTAAAAAAGTTTGCGAAGCCCTGGTCTATGCAATGTAAAATTTACTCTCAAATTCTTTGCGAACATTTTGAAAGGTTTGTGGCGGAATACCTCGGAACTTCGGTCTTAATTACGCGAAGCTGTGTCATCTAAACAACAGATTTTAAGTGATCCGATAGAAATAAATCTAATGGGCTAAAAATCTGGAGAGTTTGGGGGCCATTCTGTTTTTTTTAAACGGGTCGATCAAAAATGTTCGCTGCTCTTGGATAGCATTTTGCAAGAACTTTTCAATGACTTGTCAGAAGTGGTCATAATTTTAAATTGTTTTGCGGGAGTACCCCCAAATTAATATATTGTTCGTTGTTGGATATTGATTTTAATTTTAATTACATTTTCTTTTGTTTATAACAGTGGTTTAAATATTTAACTAATGTCATTTTGAGATAAATATAATAATAATATAATATAATATACAACGTGTTTCTATAATAGTTAATCAACGTTTGAGAGCATATAAAACAAGAAAAATAGAGACGAAAATCATCAATAAAATTTTTTGAAAAAGTGTATACTAAGGGAGATACAGCCCCTTAACTGTCAGCTTCTAAAGATGATTTTAATTTAATATCTCGGAAACCACAAGTGAT
>JABXWE010010723.1:0-55771 GCA_014611495.1 Limonius californicus | reverse complement strand
TTAAGCTGTGGGTCCTCTATCTCTGTGCACTTTAAACACGCAACATAGGTATGGGAGAGAAGATAGCTACGTCTCGTAAGAGATAAAGCAGTAGAAGAAGAAGAATGGGGGAAGTAGGCCCTTGCTGGGTTTCTAACAATGAATTAACAAAAAGAAATCAGTTAAATATGCTAAAAATGTTTTATTACAAAATTCTGTGCATGTATCTTGAAATAGGATTTTCAAATCTATGCTTATCATGCCACTTTAGATTGTTTGTTTATAGAAAATTACTGAACTATTTCAACAAGTCTGTTGTTTATATGTAGCTAGATTAACAGGATCGCTACTGTTTATGTATGTATGTGGAATTGACATGGTCAGTCACTAATTATGTTATTCACTTTCTTCAAATTCAGATGGTACATATATCGTTAGGTAACTTATGCTTCAAGCATTTGTGAATATTTGTTCTTCTCCGTGAGTGGATCTTATGTGTTAGGCAAAATTTTAGCCTTCATGGCCTTTGTAGAGTTTAGATGTGAATTCTTTGATGGTATATTTAGTTCATGATGTGTTTGATAGTTTCTAATAAACCAAGAAGCATTGAGTATTATTCTAAGCACATTATTTAACATGGATTTTGTTCATTTGTGTGTCACTTGGATGACAACAAACTGGGTAATCAAACATTGAATAATACAAGTGTGTATGAGCGTTGTACATTCTATTTTTAATAATCAATAAATTTTATGACTTGTGAAAATGTAAAAATATACATTTGTAAAGTAATGGGTTCTATTGAAAAGTGTGTTTTCCAAAAAACGAATACTATTTTTTGTATTGTTGGTTCAAATAAAAGTTTTGTGCTTGTCTATCCTGTAACGTTTTTTTTTTACTGATGCCGTGATTTGATTCCAACGAAATATGGTAGGGCTATTCAAATCATTTATATTACAATTTTTAAATAATTGTATTCATATATAGTTGTATTGACAGTAGGTGTCCAACTTAAGGCTTATTACACTCCGTGTGAGTAAATGCAACAGAGGTGTTTCACAAATGGAGCTCCTTTACTAAGAGAAACATTTTCTATATATAAATTAAATATTCTTATTTAACTATTTTTGAAGTTGTCATGGAAGTTCGGATTTATCATGTTCGCAATACATAGCATTGACCTACGTGATCATGGTTTTATCTACGCAATAAAAATAATAAATTTGGGGTATGAGAACATTTTTAAAATAACCTAACTCAGTAGATGTCATTTTCGAATTTGTATAGTAAGTTTCTCTTCCCATTGACTCGAACAATTGAACTAGATACTTTCAAAAATTTCTCTGCCAGAAACAACACTATACTATTTGTAAAAAATGTACAAGAAAATTTTAATAAGCAAATAAATTTGGAGAAAGATCAGACATAACTAGGACGATAAGTATATACATAGTCGGTTTTATAAAATATGTTACCTAGCTAAATATTTTATTTATCATATCAATTAGGTTATGAGTTCACACTTTAATGTGTAATAGGTTTAAATACATTTGCTTTGTTTATTTATTGTTAAGCTTGAACATAAAAAGCCTGAACTATCTAGTTTACTAATTTTTTTTATTTTTCATGGGGCATGATATATTTTAGAATAATATAATTTTATTGACTTAAAGAACTATCTATACTAAAATGTTGAGTTATGTACACTACCTATACAGTATTTGAAGTGCTGATATTATGTATTAAAATGTACAGGGTGTTGTCATTGGCAAAACAATTGGTATACCTGGTATATAAAATAAGCAAACTATGTCAGAACTAAAAGACTATTTCTATTATAAAACGTAGTAAATGTTTAATAAACTACACATTTCTTTATGACTTTTGTGTGTTATATATGTCGTAGTCTCATGGTGAAATACGTCATTTCGTGAAAAACCGAGGCATTACATGAACTGCCGGCGTATCATGTAACTATCATGAAAATTCATGCTATTACACAATCTGCCTAGGCTCTTCGTGAAGCGCCGGTCTCGCCTCGACGCATCGTGTTTCGAGTTAGCTATACACGATCTGTCGCAATTTGAGATTGACGGTTCATGAAATAACCACCGATACACGGCAGATTGTGTTCTGTCAGTTGGTGCTTACACCAACACAGGTGTTGGAGAAATGATTTTCTATTTTTGCAAACAGTTTTATTTTTCAATTATGAAATAAATGTATTTCGTTAATTTTGTTATAAGTTTATAACACACGTGTTTGAGGAATGTTTTTGTATTTTTAATTTTCAGTTATAAAATAAATGTATTTTAATTGTACAATCAATTTTTCTTGCCTTCAATTTCACGTTAAATAGCAACAAAATTAGACAACACAATCTGCTGTGCATCGGTAGTTATTTCATGAACCGTCAATATCTAAATTGCGACAGATCGTGTACAGCTAACTCGAAACATGATGTGCCGAGGCGAGACCGGCGCTTCACGAAGAGCCTAGGCAGATTGTGTAATAGCATGAATTTTCATGATATTTACAAGATACGCCGATACGTTCATGTAATGCCTCGGCTTTTCACGAAATGACGTATTTCACCATGAGACTACGACGTATACATTTGTAATATGTACGTCTATACAGTCTGTTCATTAAAAATAAGGCTCCAGTGTACCTATAGCAACTTAGTTATTCAATTTAGACCTAATAGAACACGTATACATACAGCCTGTCCCATTGGTGCGTGGATGGAAGCGAGCTCCTCACTCAGGCAACATATTAAGATTGTATTTTCCCCGCACAACAAACAAGGGACAGAGTGTGCATTAAACATTTTTTTAATGGAACACCCAGTATACAATGTCATTATTGGAAAGCGCTGATCAAACTGATGTAAAATTATATTAGGCTATTTTCTACCGTTCTTCCATTGGAGGGAGTTAATTGCCAAAAATTGGTCAAGTTCAGATGCTTGTAGTTGCCAACTTGTTTAAGATATTGATATCGGGATTTTACAGAAAAAAGAGTATTTTTAGTGCAAATTCCAATGTGTGGCAAATTTGTTGTTAGTTTTGTTATATGGAGGGTTTTTTTAACTTTTGCGAAACTTTAAAAAACTGATTTGTTTTAATGCAACCCTGTATATTTTGTTCTTGGTGGATGAAAATTATGATAACCTTTTTTTTTTGTATAGGGTAAAAAGGTGAGAAAAAATTACAAAGATTTAAAGTTTTTATTTTTATTGAGAGGGCGGGGATGGCTCAGTGGTAGAGAACTAAGGTTTGGATGTAATAGTCCAAACGCTTCCCGGTTCGAATCTCCCCAGGGTCGGAAATTTTTCTAATTCCCTGGGAGATCAGTACTGGGTCCCAGTCTCCATTTGCCATTGGGGATCAAATTAATGGCACTCCTCGAATTAAGGTTGCATTAGAGGAGTAACAAGACCCTAAACAAAAACATTCATACACAACACGCCTCGACACTGCGCAAGCGGTACAAACGAGGATCATGATAAAGAAAGAAAGAAAGAATTTTTATTGAATTGATTTTAATATCTAAACATTAAAATAGGATTTGTTCTATTTATGGCACACTAAGAAATAAAGTCCAAAGTACTAAAATAACACCATCTAGATTCACACATTATTACAAAGTGTTGTCAAAATGATATTCGTTACTCTGTATCATTTTTTTTATTCACAAATGTTAATTCCCATGATAAACTTGAATGATTTGCGTATTAGGATGCTAGGTGAACTTTTTAATGAAACGTAAAAAAGACATAGAAGCAGTAAATCCTATAATATACTACCTGAAGGACATAGAACTCTTCAATTATATTTATTGCGAATTTTTATTGCTGAGATTTTTAGATGAAAGGATTAGTTGAAGAATATTGTGAACTCAGCTTTAAACATTTTTGTGACAATTAAACCAAGGAGGTCTTTTGTCTTTTGTCACTTAAAAGTACAAAAAAAATATAAATTATACATTTGATCCATAGATTTGTTTGATGAAATATTGAAGATTGGTTTTCATCCAGGACCAACATTTGCGAATTGGTTCATTGTCAAATAAATTAAACTTATTTCAAATGTAAAGAAATTCTCACTTCATAAAAGTAACATATTTATACTTGCTTCAATTTCCTGTTTTTATAATATTTGTTTTTAAGTATTCAATTTCGGTTTATCTAGATATTTCGTATTTAACTGTCATTTTCAATATCTACACCTATATCATGCTGCTACATAACGTTTTCGTCTGTTTTGTTCTGTAATGGTGTCGTTAATTAGTACAAAATGTGTATGTTTTGAGAATACGGAATTATTTGACAAAGTATATTAATTTTTTTGTTATAACAAATTTAACTTTTAACTGCTACATTTAAGAAAATGTTGTTAATTGAATATTTGATTGATATTTCAAAAAGCTTGAAGGTACCTTAAATGGGAAATGTGTAATATCTTGGATAATGGCAAGTAACTTGTAACTAATATTGGATCATCAATCTTATCTAACATTGGTTTTATTAATTAAAAATATATATGTAGAAGTAATCTATGGTAGAAGTTTATAAGAGGCTAAGAAAAAAAGTCTAATAATTAATTCTTCATATGCTTTATATTATAAATATTTTGTACTATGTGTCTGTTTTAGATGCTAATTCTGGATGAAGCAGATCGATGTTTAGACATGGGTTTTGAACAAACAATGAATGCAATTATAGCTAATTTACCTCCGAAGCGGCAGACATTATTGTTCTCTGCTACTCAAACGAAATCTGTGAAAGATCTTGCTCGATTGAGTTTAAAGGATCCATCTTATGTGTCAGTTCATGAAAATTCTCAGTATAGCACGCCTGATGGCTTAGAACAAAGTTATGTAGTATGTGAATTGCATGATAAGATCCCTATCATATGGAGCTTTATTAGAAATCATTTAAAACAAAAGTGCATCATATTTTTA
Source organism: Limonius californicus (assembly GCA_014611495.1). Classification (NCBI taxonomy): domain Eukaryota; kingdom Metazoa; phylum Arthropoda; class Insecta; order Coleoptera; family Elateridae; genus Limonius; species Limonius californicus. The sequence continues at coordinate 50,827 of JABXWE010010723.1, read as the reverse complement.
TCTAGCTGCAAAGAAGTCAAATATATTTTTGAAATGTTTTGCAAGTAAGACAAAAATAAAATGATCTTGGTTATTGGTAAATATACAGAGTATTTTATTGTTGAAGGTTAAGACCAGGTATGAGTATTATGGCATTATATGGAAGTTTGCATCAAATGCGTAGAATGAGTATATATGAAGAATTCTGCCAAAAAACTTCGGCAGTTTTATTTGCAACAGATCTAGCAAGTCGTGGTTTAGATTTTCCAAAGGTGCACTGGGTTGTGCAAGCTGATTGCCCTGAAGACGTAGACACCTATATACATAGAGTCGGAAGAACTGCTAGATTTCACAGAGGTGGAGAAAGTCTTCTACTTTTACTAGCGAGTGAAGTAAGCATGGTTGAGAAACTGGAACAACGTAAAATACCGATTAACAAGATTGAGTAAGTATGACACTTGATTCTGTGTAGATATTAAGGGTTCTTATTCATAGATAAAATTTTAGTTTTCTCATTATAGACTTTATTGGGAAATTACATTATTTTTTCTTATAATACACTTTACTATTAATACGAAAAGTTAAAGGTATTTGAATATTTTATTGATTTTAAATAGAGCTAGTGAAGCTATAATTGGTAGAAATAAAGAACATGTTTATTTTGAAATATAGGCAAATTACTGAGAGTGCACGTGCGTCATGAAATTCCATGACATCAGATTCTTACTATGTTTACATTACATATAGTTTATATTTGAGAGTATGCAACCACCTAAACGTTTGCTAATGTCTGCAATAAATTTGTTTTTTAGAAGGAAATTGAATAATCATCGAAGTATATTAATAATTCATAGTAATCATTCTTTATTAATAATATACAATGTTAAAGTAGGCAAGGATCAATTACTTTAATAGCAAAATATCAAAATTAAATACAATGTCGATGTGTATCCGTCATATACACATACAAAAATGGTAATGCCAATCCGAAAGAAGAAAAAAACTCTAGCTTAGGATAGTTTTTGTTTTCTTTTACAAAAACTATACAAGATTAAATAATAAAAAATTACTACTGTAACGTACTTGTATTTGGTAATTTAATAAAAATAAACACAGTTTTAGCAGCATTGCACAAACTAACTTAGCCTTGTCACACACCAGAAAGCGATGGGCCTCTAAGGCCTGTGAAAGCTTCATAATGATAAAACACAGTTTTATACTTTTTCAAAGTTGGCAGTAACAGGTACCTGGAAAATGTTATTGATGACGCACACGCACGGTCTCAGTAATTTGCCTATAGCTACACCCTATGCTGTGACAGTTTTGTCATATGTACCTATTTGTTGCTATGGTATATTTTAAAAAAATTATAACTATTGGTTTAGATGTCTTGCCTGTCATAGTAACATACAGTCAATTTTATAAATAAAAAACAGCAAGACTGCGGGTTCTTTATTTTTTATTTTAGCCCTCATAAACCCTGTGTGTTATTAAACGAGAGTCTTTTTTACAATCTGGTGGTACCTAATTTATTTTAGTGTTGTTTGTAATAACATCATTGACATTTTTTGAATTACATAATTTTTTAGGTAATCAGGTAGAAAATTTTATTTATTTTTTATCAGTCTTTAAATAGTAATACAGCAGACGCTCGATAACGTAAACACCCGATAATAGAAACGCGCTAATGTAAACACAAAATTCTTACTATAGGATTAAATGGAACGCCCGATAACGTAAACAACCTGTACAGCTCGATAACGTAAACACTTCGTTTTTGTATTGTTTTTATGATGTACATATGTGACTCAGCAAATTATATGTAGGAGTAGCGCTGATTACCATTTTAGTCGTTGTTAAACTTAAGTCAGGCATATTGCATGAGTGTATACATTACGACTACGGCATCCACATCCAATAATAGACGAGGTTGCATTAGGTGTGGGAGTGACACAATTAGTAAAAAAATATTAATTGTGTTATTAAACGTTTCTTTTAATAATTTGCTGATTAATAAAATCACGCTTGCTAATGTAAACATTTCAATAATGTGAACACACTCGGGTCTGAATTAGTTCACGTTATTGAGCGTCTGCTGTATTTTATAGAGAAAAAACAAAAAATTAAAATTGACGTGACCGTCCATTCTGTCAGAAAAATGAGAATAAAAAAACCAATCTTTACAATTAAATAATTGCTGGATGTGGCATCTTCACTTGAATTTTACAATGTTTTCATAAATTTAAGCATAATGAATCTGAGAGAGAGTTAGGTTCATGGATATCAGTCAAGTAGAGTTTTTTTTTTAATTTATTGCAACTTTATTCTTGGAATTTTCAATTTTAATTTTAAAAAGGTTTACTGTATCGAAAAATTTGTAAATATTGTGCAAGATGTTTTAAGGAGTTTGTTTGAATTTTTTGATGAACATCAATTTGTAGGCTGAATGCTTGCCTATAATATTTCTGTTGAGGATTTCTTATAATCCATCATTATAGTGCTGAAAAAATAAACAGACAAATGATAAGAAAAATTGCAAATTTCTACAAAAAGATTTGAGATTGAAGTCTAAATAATTGAAAAATAATAATAGGTGGCCCTTGTATACTACCGTTGTAACACATCCATTAAATTTCTTAAAGTTAATAGTTCAAGAATTGAAACTTTTGGTATTGATCAGTGTTTGAACCACTGTGTGTAAAATCCTTTTTTTTTTAAATCGTTTACTTTAAAAGTACTCCAAAAATATTTTGCACAATGTGAATCTGGTCTGTCAATTCAAATTAGTGGCGGTATTAACGAAAAATTTAAAATGAAACAAAAGTATATCGAGCTGAGATCACATATCAGGATAGTAGAGTTGTGCCGATACTGTCTTTCCAGATACTTTTAAATGCAATATATTGCATTTACAGATTAGTATGTGTTTTTTAGAGAATGCAATGCGTGAATGACCTCTGTTGTAGGTAATAATGACATTCCACAGTTAAAGCCTAAATGGCCTGCTGTGTTGAAGCACCAAGCTCTCGCGTAAAAATTCCGGATTCGATTCCCGGGTGGATCTGATTTTTTAAATTATTTTAAATTCACATTTAATTTTTTGTTGATTCTACAGATTTCAAATAATCAAGATATTAAGCTGATTGGTCTTATCAGACTCGTCCTACAGTTAAACTGAACATGGCTTTGTAAAATTCAATTGAAATATCGTATTTAGATGTTATTTAATTGTTTCATTTTTACATTTGGTTCAATGGTTTACAAGGTCAATTTTTGAATTTTTTTTCGTTTAGATTGATGAAAAGCAAATAAAATTCTCTTCTAAATTACATAAAAAACTTTTGTACATAATTTGTAATACCTAAATATAGATAATGACATCAGGAAAAATGGCGTCATTAAAAAGAAATCATACTGTAAAAAACTTTTCCTATCTAAAAATCTATATGGTATATTAGGCCTGGAGCAGAAAATAAAGAGGCTATAGTTTTGGGCTATTTTGTAAATATACACTGTGTATTTTTCCTATTATGTTATATGACTAATACGGATCCTAAAATTTAAAAACATTTCTTAAAAATATTTTGTTATTACAATCTGACAGAAATGTTGGTTTTCAAAGCGTAAGACTTGGATAATTTGTTCTGATTGGTTAAGCATTTTGTATTGCATATTATTGATGATGTATGCCAATTCAGTAAATTTTAGTAAATCATAATTTACTGTTTCTTATTGTCTGACAAAATAAACATTTGGAAAAACCAAAAATCAGGGACTAATATTTTTAATACTATTGTTGAACAAGTTAATTATACAATGACCATTTTCTCCTAGTAGGCACATTTTTAATGTTTCTCTTCTCAATAAATTTTATTCCCGTCAAAAACCCGATTTTGTATAAATTCCAATTGAAATTACTTTTATTAGTTAACTGTACAAAAACTGAGAGAACATATTATCATTTAAATATTTCTTACCGCAGAATTAACCCAATTAAACTTCAAAATCCTGTACGGAAAATGGAAGCATTTTTGGCCAAGGATCCTGCTTTAAAAGATACAGCTCAACGAGCATTTGTGTCTTATGTTAAAGCCATATTTCTCATGAAAGACAAAAGTGTGTTTGATGTACATGCTTTAGAAACGGATTCATTTGCTAAATCATTGGGTTTAGCTATACCACCTCGAATTAGATTCCTGCAGAGACTAAATGCAAGAAATACTCAAAAAAGTTCAAATCATATAAAATTTGAAGTTAATGACGCCCCTGCTAGCACGTCAAACCCTTTCAATGTATCAGATGAGAGTGATAATGATGATGGTATTCTGAAAGTGAAACGTAAAAACCATGATATTGAATTACTACCTGAAGAAGCAATTGAAGAGCTAGATTTACCTAAAAGCAATAAAAAGAAAGCAGTATCTAAAGTTGCAGCAGCTAAGAAGTTGTTGCGAAAAAGAATTGCTCCAAACAAAAAAATTATATTTAATGATGAAGGGGAATCTATTAAAGTAGGAACTAAAGAGAAGAGATCAGAACTGGCGCAGGAATATGAAAATGAAAATGAGGGTGGTATAGACATTGAGAAAGCAAGATTGGTGTTAAAAGAAGAGGACAAATTTGATAAACAGTTGTTTAAAGAAAAAGTAAAAATAAAGCATAGAGAGCAAAAATTAAAATTGAAACAGAAAAGGAAAGCTGAAAATCAAGAGGAACAAGACGATTTCGGTAGTGAATCTGAAGGTGAAGAACCTGATCTCTCGTGGTTACCAGATCCTGATAAAATTTATGGAAAGAGAGATACAGATGATGATGATGATGGTAACAAGTACTATAATGATAATGATCACGATAATGAGGATATTTTGAGTTCGCATCAAAAACATACTTTTAATGAACCAGAATTAAAAGTAACATCTAAATCTAGGTAAGTAAATCTGGCATGAGATTTCTTTTAATTTGAAAATGTTGAATATAAGAATAAACCAGAACTTAAAATAACATCTACATCAGGGGGGGAAGCAAATACAGTCGAACCTCCATAAGTCGAAGTGCTACGGGAAAGGGAAAAAAGTTCCAGTTATAGTAATTCGAGTTATCGAATTTTACTAAATTATATACAGTAATACATACATATACAATACATACATGTAAAACTTAAAAAATAGAAAGTTAAAGCAACTTTATACTTGTAATACATACGTGCTTTAATTTTTATTTTTCACACAGAAGTCTAGCAGTGTTAACTGTTTCTTATCTATGAATTGAGCTCTCTCACAAAAACAATTCAGATGGTGAGAATTTAGGAAGAGCGCAATTGTGCCTATAGCCGCATTTACTGAATTTATGTTAGGTATACACAGGGGTTCATCACCAGTTTCACCCTCACTCTCATAGTCATTGCACTCGTTGGTTTCAGTCTGTAAGATGTTGTTGATGATTTCCTCTTCGGTTAAATGATTCGAAACAAGTATGTTTTCGTCGATTTTAACGTACTCCTCAAAAGTGCAATCGCTAGATTTAGTGAGGTTATTTAAATCGATCCACATTGACAGAGGCATTTCATCTTCTTCGTCCCATAACTCTTCATTGTCATTTTCAGCTTTAGTAAACCCTGCTTTTCTGAAGCTATTTGTAATTGTAGTTGACGTAACGTCACTCCCTGCTTTATCAAGGATTCTTATACTATCCAGTTAGTTAATGTTTGCTATTTCCTTATTTTCAAGTGCTCGGATAGTTTTTAAAAGAATTCTTTTCCGGTAATTTTGTTTTAAACTTTGGATTATCCTCTGATCCATGGGTTGCAGCTTGGAAGTAACGTTAGGGGAAAAAAGACAACCTTTATAGCTTGTAGATTGTTTGTCAGTTATTTTGGATGTGCTGGACAATTGTCCACAAAGAGCAGTATTTTGCGCTTCTGGGATGTAAATTTACAATCTATTTTAAGAAGCCATTCTTCATACAGCTCACTAGTCATCCAAGACTTTTTATTAAACCGATACAAAACAGGTACGCTTTTAATTCTGGTGAAACATCGTGGCTTCGCAGATTTTCCAGGGTTTTCAAATGTTCTTTCCATATTTCACATAGTTCTTCCGAAATTTCGGCGCTCTCAGCGCACAAAACCTTTTGCACAATGGAATTCCTTTTTTTGAATTTCTCCAACCAGCCCTGTCTTGCTTTGAATTCGGGATAATTTAATTTCCTTGCGAATTCATCGGCTTTCTGCAAAAGTATCGGTCCAGATACAGGCAAATTTTGACCACGCACATCACGAAACCACTGAGTCATTGCTGTTTGTAGCTTAGGATAACTAGAATCTTTAAAACATTTTCGAGTACCACAAGCATAATTTTTATTTTCGAATGCTTTTTTAATGCTTTCTTTATTTTTGAGTATGGTTGACAGTGTATTGGCCGGTGGTATCCCAAAAGCACCAGCAATGTCTTTTCTTTCTTGTGCCCTTTTCTACCTCTTCAATTAATCGAATTTTGTCTTGAATATGCAACGATTTGAATTTGCGTTTACAGGTTTCCATCGTAAAAGTACCCCCTGCTACAACAGATCGCACGAAACTAACAAGGCAAGATTTCGGACATGCAAGTTCCATATCTTAAACATACAAATTATTAGTCACGTTCAATAACAAACAGCAACGTGAGAAATGCGGAACGGCACGTAATTTAACCCATCGGTAGTAAGAAAAAACCACAGCTCAGCTTCCTTCAAGACAAGGCAGGCACAACTTGTGACGATACGATCCATAAGTAGAATTTTAGGAAACTTCGAGTTATCGAGGTTGATTTTATCGCTGGGGATAAGAAAATTGCTTCGAAATATCGAAAAATTCGAGTAATCGAAATTCGAGTTATCGAGGTTTCTTAACACGGTAAATATTGGTAATAATTCGGGAACGTTCGAGATAAAGAGGTTCGACAGTATAACATTTTGAAATTTCTTTAAAAAAATTTTTTAGTTTATGATGTTTTAGCAAATCATATTTATAACATTAATAATATTTACATTATTAAATGCTGAGGCCACAACTGCTTCGGTGTTCTATTCCTTATTTGTGTGTAGAATGTATTTTATAATAATTTACAGCTTTCTTTGATGATATCCTTCAACAGAGGAATTTTTAGGTCTGTTTGAAGTGTGATTGAACACATATCAAAAAGCATTTACTATATTTCTCAGAGCTTTTGATTGAAATCTATGTACTGGGGCTATTTTTTTTTCAACCTCCGATGGGCTATAAAGAAAAGACGGTTGAATATACAAAAAAGATTTTATTACCAAAAGTAATGTACAATACAGATTATTTCTCCACATAAGCACCTTGACGATTGAGGCATTTGTCATATCTGTGAACAAGCTTTGCAATACCCTCTTCATAAAATGTTGCCGCCAATGATTGGAAGTGAGTTGTGACGGTTTCTTTGAGCTCCACGTCAGTGGATCTTGAAACTTCCGGAAATTTCATCGATAATTCACTTATGGAGAACCTTCGATTTTCCTTAACCGCTCTGTAGCGACAGACTTGCGTCCTTGACCCCCTTCATCATGCACATCAGTTCGGCTATCTTTAAACTTTCGACACCATTCACGAACAACGCCATCACTCATAAAGCTGTCTCCATACACTCGACTCATTCTTCGATGAATTTCCGCTGCACTGTTCCCTTCTACCTGCAAGAAACGAATAACAGCTCGCAATTCACACTTGGCGGGAGAATCAATAGCGACAGCCATGTTTACGTGACTGCAACTCAACAGGAAATGGCGTGTTGGACTCGCCAGTGACAGAGCGTGTGGAGGGGGAGATGCTCAGTTGCCTACTATGCACACCAACCACCTGCCGCATGCCTGGCCATCATACTGTGCGATCGGAGGTTGAAAAAAAAAACAACCCTCGTAATATGGCTATGTTTGATTTGCTTGCTTAGCCCCACAGATTGATGCCATATGTCCATATGGGCCATATCATACAGCAGATTTTGATTGTTAATTGATAGAGTCGGCCGACTCTTCTTCTTATTAGTCAGTACATTTCTTTGGTTTTTAGTTCCATTTGCTGTCTTTTATTTTTATGTGAGTTTTAAATGTGTCTGTTGTCGTGCACAGATATTATATACTTGGGGGTATTTCCGCATTGTTGATGTTAGTTGATTGATACTGTCTGCGCTTTAGTGTAAAACCAACATGTGCAAATTTATCTTCAATCACTTTTATGTGCCATTTGTTCAGCCACTTGGATGAGAGTAAATTGGGTCGTTATTGTTGGATATTCATAGATAGCTAACACTGGTGTATCATCCGTGAAGGTACCTATCTGGATTTTTGACTTGTTGGAAGATGTGCATTGTACAATAAATAAAGAATTAGTCCCAACACACTTCCCCGTGGTACAACTGCTTTTATGGAATAGTAATCCTACACTTCCCAGTCACACTTAACCAAGATTTAATATTACCGATGCTATAGATTTTTTAACTTTTAACGATAATCCACAATACCATCCCTGACCAAATGCTTGACTCATATCTAAAAATGCTGCAGAACGTACAGTCAAACTTCTAGTCGCTAAATTCTGAAAAAAAAATTCGCGATAGGGAAATTTCGTTACAGAGAAATAAGATTTTTTGAAAAGAATTTGTTTACATATGTAATACGAGTACATAGTTTACATGTAAGTATAGAACATATTTGTAATTAACAGAATAAATTTACACGTAGTACATACATAAAATTTCATTCCTTTGTAAAAAGGTCTGTAATTTTTGGTTCCACACAACAGTTGAAAAAAGTTTTTTCTTCGTAATATGCTTCACACTTATTAAGAGTGCTAAAAATGTTTTCAGGTACATTTTCGTAATTTGTAATCCACTACAGATAATTTGAAACGCGTGGATCATTTCATCACTCGACGGTTTTTTGCGGGTTCGTCAGTGTCATCATCTTCGTATTGGATTGTTTGGTCAGTTTCGTTTTTTTGTAAAGAGTCCCAAATTTCTTCCTCGGAAGGATACTCGGCAGTAAGGAGATTTTCGTCAACGTTGAGGTAGTCGTGCAAGTTAATATCGGTGGCGATTTTATCGAAGTGCTGCAATGTAGCCCACGATTTTGCAAATCCGCAAGGGGCAATTCAGCCATCCCATTCATCACAATTTTCAACAAATCCCGCTTTGGAAAAACAATTTTTTATAGTGATTTCCATAACTTCGCTTGCCAGCTCAGAAATGCATTGTCTTAAATTAATCGTTTTGTCGGCCCTGTTGTTTTCAATTCCCTTAATGTTTTGCATTATAACTTTTTTAGGATAATGAACTTTTAAGATTTTTTATTATGCCTTGATCCATTGGCTGAAGCTTGGAGGTTAAATTTGGAGGAAAGAAAATCAGTTCCATACTTTTAAATTTTTTAACTACAGCTGGACAATTATCTACAATTAAGGCTATTTTTCAGTATTCCCTCGTCATTTGTTTGTCTAATTTTACTATCCACTCTTCAAAAATCTGGCCAGTCATCCACGCCTTCTTATTAAAATGATAATCTACTTCAAGTGGCTTTGTTCCTCTAAAACATCGTGGATTTTACTTTTCCCGATTATCAGAAGTTTCAGCTTTTTGATTCCTGTCATGTTGGCACCTACTAAGACAGTTATTCTTTCTTTGCCCTGTTTTCCACCGAAGCATTTATCATTTTTGAAAGTGAGGGTTCTATTGGGTGTACACTTGAAAAATAAGCCAGTTTCGTCTGTGTTGAAAATGCCTTTTGGTTCGTACTTTTCTAAAATCGTCTTCAGTTTTCCATTTTTTCCAATGATCACAGTGTTCTTTGTTAACCATTTCACTTTCGCCAGAAATCACTTTTTCTACAATACCATGTCTCTTTAAATTTATCCAGCCAACCGGTGCTCACCTGGAATCCTGAATGTCCAAGTGCTTCCGCAAACTTCTTCTTCTTTCGCCCCGTCCTTATACCCTTTCGGGTGTCGGAATTGGGATGGTTTAGTTGATCTCTTGTTTACCCACTTCTTCCATTTCGCCCTGTTAGTTGTCATCGCCTTCAGTTCTTCGATTGTTTTGCCCTTTTCTTTCCCTACATCTATTATTTGTTGTATCCAAGTTTTCCTTGGTCTTCCTCTTTTTCTTTTCCTGTGATTTTTTGCTCCCCACACTTTCTTCACTAGTTTATTTGTTTCCATTCTCATTATATGCTCGTACAAATTTAGCTGTCTCTTTATTACTTTATTCCCTATTGGTTCTTGTTTGATTGTTTCTCTTATTGTGCTGTTTGTAATTCCGTCCCATTTCGTCTTTCCAGCTATTTTTCTTAGATGTTTCATCTCCATTGCGTCCATTTTTCCAATGAGTTTCTTTTATATCGTCCAGTTTTCACAGGCGTAGATTAGTGTCGGTAGAATTATGACATTGTAGATCCTTAATTTGGTTTCAATTTTCATTTCTGCTTTCCCTAGTAATGCTCTTAGTGCGTAGTACAATTTGTTCGATTTTTTCGCCCTGTTCGCTAGTTCTACTTCTATATTTCCGTCGTTTGTTAAGATGGTTCCCAGGTATTCAAACGTCGTTACTTTTTCCAGTTCTGTGCCCTTGCATATTATTTGAGTATTGTCCGGTTCTTTCTCGTTTATTATCATTACTTTACTTTTTTGTATGTTAACTTCCATTTTCAGCATTTCAATCTCCTCCACCTATATATCCATTAGTCTTTGCATCTTCCTTTTGGAATCCGCTATGAGGACGATATCGTCCGCATACATTAGAATATCCAGTTTCATGGGTTCCAGCCTTAGATATCCTATTGTAGTTTGGAGATGTTTCGTTTTTTCTCTAGTTTTCTTAATCAGCTTATTCATTATTAGTATGAAAAGGGGGGGACTGAGGCTATCTCCTAGTTTAATTTCCTTCCTCCAGTCAAATTTTTCTGATCTTGCTCCTGCTATCTGAACCCTTCCGTTCACTCTTTTGTAGGTGTTGCACACTATTTGTGTTAGTGAGTTTGGGATATTAGTTTCTTTTAAGCAGTTCCAAACCACTTCTCTCTCTATTGAGTTAAATGCCGCTCTGAGATCTATAAACGCCAATAAGATTTCGTCCCCATTCTGTAGACTTCTCTCTATTATATTTCTAATTATACATATATTATCGTTTGTCTGTCTTCCTGGCATGAATGCTGCTTGCTCGTCCTTGATTTCCTTTCCTGCTAGTTGTCTTACCCTTTTTTTCTATTATTTTTGTGTATATCTTGAAACTAGTGGATGCGAGACATATTGCTCTGTAGTTGTCGCAGTTTGCTCGTTCTTCCGTAAACTTTAATGTTTAATTAATGGTCCTGACAACGCCACAGTCTGGTCATGAATTAAATGGACCCACTTCAAAACTGCTTCATCAACATCTTCGAACACACATGTTCTAGCACGTTTAGCTGCAGTTCCTACATTGACTACATTCAAAAGTGATTCACGATTTTGCTGCAATACCTTTTTTTAAACCTTTATCAACTTCTTGCAACACTTTAATTTTTTCTGTAATGCTTAAACACTTTCGCTTCGACATTTTGCATAAACCGACCGTTTTTAAAACTGAAGTTTAACTGAAGACTTCTATTGCAATTTTCTGCTTTAAAATGCCCATTAAGAAAAGACGTCATTTAAACATAAAGGGAGTCTTTACATTCCATGCAAGATTTCAATAAGATAAGTTTATATAAAAGCTTGACGTAATCTTGACAAATCCTTTACAATTTTTGGAAAACTTTCTATGTCTGTACTGGAAGAACTTACAATAGAAAATATTTGATTTTATTTTTTTATGCTAAAAAATTCGTTAAATAGAAATTTAATTTCGCTATTTGGAAACAATTTTACATGTGTTTTTAGTTAAAGGTGCAGCGTATAGCGCAAAATTTCGTTATATAGACGTTCGTAATATGGGAGTTTGACTGTATTTCTTTTCCTCCGTTGCTACATGTATTATGTTTGTTACTCAGTAGCATTGGTTTATTATGAAATGACCCTAACAGAATCCAAACTGGTGATTAGGTGTCCATTTACCAAACATTACATCTTCATAGATTTGTGTTAGTGAAGGTTGCGGTGGTACAAGTACCGTGAACACGACTTTACCACACGAGCAATTAGCAATAACTTTTTAAGCTTTAATATTACATAGATAAAGGTGGAAAATGCTAGAGAGTGAAATTAAGATCTAGGGAATTTAGTTATTTCCAGAGATAATCTTATGTAGACGAATATTTATGAACATAAAGATAGTAGTGCGACAATGAGAATTAGGCGTATGTTTCATGTTAAATGCATTTTCATGATCCCATTAGAAATTGTGCAAGCAACTGCTTATCGATTTTAGAAAAGAACTTATTTGAATTATTTTCTATGGAGTTCTAAGTAAGAGATAAGTTGTTGACAGAATCATTATAGTCAAATATTTAAAAGTAATTTTTAGAAACTATACCAAAATTGTAGCTAAACTTCAAGAAATAATTATTTTCTTGTGTGATGCAGAACTTTTTCACACCACTGTATATAAGATTTATAATCAATGTTTTAAATCTTTGTAGATCCAAACGAAAATTGTCAAATGAAGAAGAGATAAATCTCACAATCACAACCAAGAAGAAAAAGAAGAAACGTAATATAGTTCCAGAGACAAATGCACTGTCTATAAATGAAGCGGAAGAGTTGGCAATGATGTTGCTGAAAAGTGCCCATTAGTTAAATAAATTTTTATTATTAAATTTTCTAATAATTTTACAGCTGCTACAATATCCTCGTTTTTAAATATTATAAAATCAGTCATATTTTTTATTATCCTTTTTTTTCTAATGCCTATTTAGGACAAATTAAAATTTTTGCCCTTTTTAAAACAAAATACCCTCCTTTTCCACAATAAAAGTTGAAGACCCAAATTCAGGACCAGTGGCGGCCCTAGGGGTTATGGCACCCCGATGCAAAGATTGTTTCGGCGTCCTTAAAGAATTTATTGACGCAATATATTTTCATTGGAAACTTTAAAACAGTGTTCTGCAAGGTAATTTGGGCGCCCTTCGCGTATGGCGCCCCGATCCGACGCATCCCCTTTGCTTACCGTGTGGAGCCGGCACTGTTCAGGACAATAATAACTAAAAATTTAAAATAATTGGATCCTTTGAGGATAAACTATAAAAATCCAAGTAAATTCCACTTTGTAAATAAAAAAATATAATAATACAAAAGCATAGTTATTATTAGGCTTGGGATAATTACGCACTAAAAACTTCAAAACATTTATGCAAGTATGCTGCAAAAGCACTAAAATATGCAATAAAAATTTTATTATGAAATAATCAGCTTTCTATTATGTATCAATTTTTACCTTTTTATTAAAACTTACAGATAACGAGATAACTATAAATTTATGTATGTCGTTATGCTTAGAATTTTACAAATAAATAAAATTAATAATAATAAGTCATAATTACACTTAGTAAAAACACAATGTAACAAATGTTCGAATATAAATTTATGGCAGCTAGAATGATTTTTTTACTGTAAAGAAATTATTTCATTTGGTTTATTTACACGAATATTTTACCCAAAATCCAATAATTTTTATTAATAATTATCACAAGAAACAATGTTTTGGGTGATAACTGTTAAGTCAAAAAAGTACAAAAAAAACACCAGCTGAACTAATGCTTTTTGCCACTTACATGTTGTAAATGGATACCGCTGCAGAAACAATATTGAATTTGTAACGGGTAACAAGTAGTAAATAATAAATAGGTAGGTACATATTTACTTTCTTTATAGTATTTTATTATTTCACTTACATAATACCTATTTGTAAATTACTTAAATTGACATTCATCTCGTCAACCACATGCGAGGCACCTCTGTGGCCAAAACAAAATCCGAAACCTTGCACTGGCACTCCTGAGTTCAATAGTCCACTACCACCACGTGAGGTTTGATTGGGTTTTTTCACAACATATGCTAGAAGAAGAATGTAGAAAGACTGCAAGAGAAAATCTGGGAATAGAATTGGGCAAAATAAAAACAATTCTAGAAAAAGAGCTGAAACCAAAATATGCTTAAATTTATTATGGGGTAAGTTTGGCTAAAGGCAAAATATGGGGGGAAACAATATGTTACAGATGTTAAAAGATTTTACGAAATCATGTTAGATAATAGGCTTGATAAGATAAACATAAATGAAATAAATGATGATATGTTTGTACATGTCATCATTTATTTCATTTTTTTTTTATTCAGTAGTTATAAATGTAAAGATTATTATGTAGACAATAATAACAATACTAACATATTTATAGCTACTTTTTACAACTGCAAATGCCAGATTAAGATTGTATGAAATGCCAGACGCGCATTAGGAGAAAGTATAGTTTGTTATAACAGTAATAGCAGTGTATATGTAGACAATGTTAAAAATACTGTCAAAACAGGTTGATTATTGGGAGATTGGACTGATGAATTAGGTAAGGGTATATGGATTATTAACTGAGTATCGACTGGTGCAAAAAGTTACTGTTTTAGAACGAATATGGGTAAAGCAGTTTGTAAAACGAAAGGATTTACATTAAATTATGAAGTAAGCAAAATCATTAATGGAGCGAAGATAATATAAACAGTATTATATGAAATAAAAATAAGAAAATTATAACACAATTATATCTTCGAATTACCAGGATACTAAAACTAAGCCAGCCCGGAGGCAAAACTGAAGCCTCAGACAGAGTCCAATAAAATGGGTAAACACATTACCATCTTTGAATACCTGAAAATATCTACCACAGATATCGCAAATTTTAAACTGGATCAGATTTCTGTGGAAGCAGGGTTTGGCAAAACAAATGGGGAAACTTCCCACCTGTTTCATCTTCCATAAATTTGAGTAACACATTAAAATATTAATTTGTCCATATACAGGGTCCGGCAGTGAAATGGGATGATTTCAACATTTAATTATTTTTTAAAGAATGAATTTTTTAATAATTTATCATGTATAAATATAAAGTACAAGAATAGCCATTTGGCGTACAATACAAAAAAAAAACTATTTTCTAACACTATGTTCGCCAAATAACCTCCATTGAAATTTATGCGATCTTGGAGTCGGACCTGGAAGTTTTGCATGACCTCACGCAACATATTGGCGGGTATTGCTTCAATCTCGTCTCGAATGCGTTGTTTGAGGGCTTGGATAGTTCTGCCTCAAACACTTTCGTTTTTAGGTACCCCCATAAAAAAAGGTCACAAGCCGTTAAATCGGGAGAGCGAGGGGCCAAGTGATATCCCCGTTTCGAGAAATGACGCGGCCCGGGAGCAAAGCATTCACAGCATTCATTGAAATTCTTGCAGTGTGGCTTGTTGCCCCGTCTTGCTGAAAAAGTGTGTTTTCATTCACGCGTTTGAATGAAACTGCCGTTATTCTGATAATAAGCTTTAACTACGAAACCGCGGTATTCACCCGTCCAACGATTCATTGTAAATTAAATGGTAGACCGTGCTGATGGTGAGGAGCCAACAGCCATCGTCCCCACCACCACCTTACGAGCTCTGAACCCCATCTCAAATCATCCCGTTTCACTGCCGGATCCTGTATGTAGTATAAAAATAATCTAGTTTTAGATTTTTAAAAAATCGAAAATTTTTGTTTAAAAATAGGCTATCTTTTAAAACAGTCCTATATATTTTTATGGTTCTTAAAAAATTGAGTATTTAAAAAAAAGGTTCAAATATGAATTTGTCCTATAATTTTTATGATACTTATAATAGGGTATTTAGTTTAATAGGGTCATTCCATATCAAATCAACTTATGTTTGAACCTTCACATCACCGATTTTAATGAAATTAATGGTTAAGTGTCAGTATATGGAGACATGTAAAAGTACAAATTTTGGGGCTTGAAATATTAAGGGCTTTGAAGTTATAGGCTGTCAAATTCGAGCCTTTTCCCCCATAAATGTGTAGTTTTTACTTTAAATAAATGTACATATTTAGCGATAATTGTTTAAATGATGATACACACATTATTTTAAAATATGTGAAATGTGCTTTCATTTGTTATATAAGTTGCCCAAGTTTGTTTGTTGTATTCATACAAAACATATGCCTACTTGGTCAGAAACATTTTTATAATTTGTCGAAAATCGGTGTAATTAATTGTGATAAAAAAATTGTGTGTTGCCGACTATAAACCTCCATAATTGTGGAAAGTTTTATCGTGGGATCTCAATGGGAACAGTGAAAAAAAAATATTTTCCATAGGCGGCTCTACTGATATTGCCAATCTTGCTTGAAACAAAAGAAAATCGCAGTTTGTTATGATGGAAACACAATCTGACTGAAAATAGGCTTCTACAATTAATAATTTAGTAAGTTGGCGTAATTTTAGTAGGTAATCACAAAAATGACTACCTACAAATATTTTCAAACATAACTAAAATAAACGAAAATAACTGTTCAGGTATACCTACATTAATAATAAAAAGAAAAATAACTATTTCTAGAGATTTATATAACAATTAAGATAACAGAAACTAGTATTTACGAATATTTAACATCGTCATTAACGTAAAGACACATATTTACAGCAGTGGGTAACATAAGTAGAAACAGTTATTCACGAATATTAACAATAGTAGTATGACCAAAACAACTATTTACCAACATTTACAATGATTTCGTCATCTAAAAATGAAAATAATTTAGATTTCATTTGCTTTCTGGAATGTAGAATAAAGCAGTGGTGTCATTTCTTTAATAGTATTTTTTCTTCTTCATATTCTGTGTTAGTAATACTTCAAAAGTATACATTCCTAAGGTTTTTTGGCATTATTTGAACAAATCTTTTGGAGTGGTAATTTCGTTTTCTTATGCTGTTTGAAGACTTGCCCCATCCAAACCATTACATACATTTTTTCATACGCTATCATCTAAATTTTGCTCATGAAGACAACAAAACTTAATGTTCTAATTTTTCTTTGTTTTTGAAATACGCACCAAACTATTGGGTGTAAAGTAGTCAAACTATGTTCTTCTATTGTTTTGCTTTCGCAAATTCAGTTAAGCCCCTGACAGCAACTGTTTTCAGTGTTCACATTGAGATCTTAGAATAAAAGTTTCTACACTTCTAATTGATTAGTTAGTAGATTGTTATTATTTATATTCGTAAATACTAGTTTTTGTTATCTTAATTATTATATAAGTCTCTAGAAATAGTTATTTTTCTTTTTATTATTAATGTAGGTATGCCTGAACAGGGTTTTTGTTTATTTTAGTTGTGTTTGTAAATATTTGTAGGTTGTTCTTTTTGTGATTACTAAAATTATGCCAAATTACTAAATTATTAATTGTAGAAGCCAAAGGGTTATAGTCGGCAAACACATAATTTTTTTTATCAAAATTAATTACACCGATAATCCCTAGACCCTAAGGGTATAAAGGGAAATGATTACATATATATATAATTACACCGATTTTCGACAAATTAAAAAAACGTTTCTGACCAAGTAGGCGTATGTTTTGTATGAATATAACAAACAAACTTGGACAAGTTACATATCAAATGAAAGCACATTTCATACATTTTAAAATAATGTATATATCATCATTTAAACAATTATCACTAAATATGTACATTTATTTAAAGTAAAAACTACAAATTTATGGGGGAACAATGCTCCAAATTTGACAGCCTATAACTTCGAAACCCTTAATATTTCAAGCCCTAAAATTTGCAGTGGCGGCTCGTGAGTTAAGAAAGAGGGTGGGCACAAGAAAAAACTTACCTATTTTTTGTACATAAAATCCATTCTCCTATTTTTCATGCTGGAAAAGACCTCTGTGACTTTGTTGTCAAAATCTGGGATAGACTGGACGAACTTCTTTTCTATTGATAGGACCGCCAATGCGTTCAGACGATCTTTTTGCACACAATTAACTTCCATCATTGAAAAAACGTCACTTTCGTCTTTGAATTCAAACGCGCGGTTGCGCGGAAACAGCGCTCCAAAGTGCAAATTCAAACGTTGACTTTAAATGGGGAACAATCTGCTCGGTGCCCCATTCGCCTGGTATATCGCATATAGCGAAGATAACCGATAGGCAACCGAATCATCCTTTAAATAGGTACAAATCAGCGCGTTCCCCAGAACATAGTTTTGAGCGTGTTAGCCGCGCCTTTGGTGCGGAAGGAAAATTTGATACCATCGTTAAAATAATTAAATTGAAATAATGCACTGCGATTTTCTTTCTGTGTTTATCTTGGTGGTTGGGTGGGCACGTGCCCTTTAGTACAAGCCGGCACTGAAAATTTGCACTTTTACATGTCTCCATATACTGACACTATGGGCTTGAAAAAAAAACAAAATAATAAAAAATATGACCGATTTTATGGTACCTAAAACTGGAGATATTTAGCTTAAAATCTCAGTGTGTCTTATATAGCAGTACAGCTAGAGTTTAAAAAAATTTATTCCACCTTTTATTATAATATGTTATTAAAAATAAAGTTTTATCTATGTATCTACACCCAGTCTTTTGGATTTTTTAATACTTCCAACAGTTGGCCCTCTCTAGAAAGTTCGGATGGTTGATGCATATACTCCCATCTCTAAAAGTGAATCATAATATTTAATTACATTATTAAAAATATGATCTACAAAATACTTACTGCTTGTAACGGAAGGGACATTAGTATGCTTTCAAATCTTGCTCCAGGCGTGTATAACCCAAATTTAGTGCCTCTGTCATAAATTAAATTGAATTCTACATAACGTCCTCTTCGGAGTAGTTGCCACTGTCTTTCTGCTTCATTGTATTGCTCATTTTTATGTTGTTGCACTAAAAACAAAAACGAACATATAATTTCACATGCACGAGTTTGTACAATGTTAGAATTATTAGTTAGAAGTAACAGCAATTTGTGCTGAATTTCATAATAGTCTTGAAATTATTTATATTTTCCAAAGTTTGTTGCTAAATAATAGATGAAACGATTTCGAGATTCGTGACCACTGATAACTGTCTCATGAAGCACCATAGTTTGAAGACCACTGATCTAAAAGGTCATAATGCCATTTAAATTTCAAGAACAGTTTTGTGTTAAATAATCATATATTTGAAAAATATGTGGATATTGGTAACAGAAAACGTTCAAAATCTGTTTCTTATCAAACAAAAACCAAAAAAACGTACAAAATCAAAAATTGAAATAGGTACTACCCCTAGTATATAGGAGCAATTAAAAATATTTTGCTTTTCTAGCAAAACTAAACAATTTTTAGAAATAGCAAATAAATATTTGTTTTACTTTTATTTAATATTGGATTTTAAGGGGATCTTAATTTGACCTGACAAATCAAAATTAAACGTTACGTTTTACATTGATAAACCATTATATCGCTTTCACCATCTCTCAGTCAGGGCTTAGGGTCGACTGCAATATACCACTGTAATCTACAAATTTGGGTTCAATTTTAAGAAGTACAGTCTTTTACAAAACTAAATAAGGTAGAGTAAGTGGTCATATATTCTTTGATGCTTTCACAGTTTCTTGAACTGTGAGTATTACAATTTACTTTCGGCTTAGACCGCATCGTCATTTGGCAACTACACACCCAGCATTATCAGGTAAGGGGACCGACCTGTAACCAGTGTTCTATTCACTCTGAAAATGCAAGCTGCAATGTTTTGCGAAACGTTAGTTTGTATGGGTTCACAAACAGCTAACAGGCATAAGCCGATTAAGTATTATTGTCTTGGCAAACGAAATACATTAAGATCAAATCCTTGTCCGCCCCAAGGTTTGAATAATCTAAGCACACGGCCCTGTTTAGGCAGGCAGGGTCTACGAACAAATATTGCTCAAACTTTTAGAGCAAATGCAAATGCAGTTTCATATGATACCGCACCAAACATTGATGGAAAATTCATGTTGGAAATGCTCCTCCCTTGGTAAATGTGGATTTTCGATTTCCCACGAATGACTATTCCTCCAGTTAAAAACTCCACAGCGGCTAAAACTAGTTTCATCGCTAAACAGAACTTTGTTCAGAAACATGTGGTCAGCGTTATGTTTATTAAGAAGAAATTGGGAGAATTCTAATCTGGTTGGAAGATCATTTAATAATAAATTTTGTACAGGAGTGAAGTGGTACGGAAATGGTTTTTCTTTTCGTAAAACTCTGTAGACTGATGCTCAGCTGATCGCAAAAGCTACAGCTAAACGACGTGTACTTATCTTTGGATTTTCTGTAACGCGGACTAAAATTTCATTTTCCTGGTCTACAGTTATCAATAGACCTCGGATTTTTAAGCAAATGTTTATTCACGTAGGTTCGACATATCCTGGTGAAAATTAAAATGTAAGCGTTTTATAAAATTTAGAAGAAAACGAGCTATACTTATAAATGCTTATTGTGCTTATTTTGACATTTTTGCACTTGCTTTTTTGTGCTTAATGTGCCTTTTTAAAAGCATTATTTTTTGCCTACATGCGAACAGTTACTTTTGCCAATAATTTTCCTTACAGATCTTTCTTTTAAATTTCATTTTTTATATCTGCAAACCCCAAACATTCTGTTAGGTCATCTTTAAGGTAAATAGATAGCTTACAGTGCAGATAAAGTAAAATGACTGTGCAACTCTAAGAAGGAAAAACCCAGTAATTTAAGGATTAGTACATACAATAGTTGTACCGAGCACTTGTATACCCAACAGATACCTGGAAAGGGGATACATGCAGAAAATGAGCTGGAATTTTATTCTTTACAAGAAGCAGTTGCACGAAGTAGCAGTACAGTAACAGGTGATTTCGCTAGGCTATTGTTTTTCCAAGTGTTACAATTTTATAATGGGGAAAACAAAAGTTTCTAAAAGTGTTTTATTTAAACAGTGGTTGAAGGAATCAAGTTTTGAGTGCTTTTCATCGGACGGTGATGTTATATTTTGCAATCCCTGCAATAAAGAAGTAAGTTAACAATAATTATGTTTTTTTTTATCCTGTGGCGGCTTGTACTAAAGGGCACAAGGGCACGTGCCCACCCAACCACCAAGATAAACACAGAAAGAAATTCGCATGTAATTCAGTGCATTATTTTAATTTCATTATTTTAACGATGGTATCAAATTTTCCTTCCGCACCAAAGGCGCGGCTAACACGCTCAAAACTATGTTCCGGGGAACGCTCTGATTTGTATCTATTTAGAGGATGATTCGGTTGCCTATCGGTTATCTTCGCTATACGCGATATACCAGGCGAATGGGGCACCGAGCACATTGTTCCCGTTTGCAGTCAACGTTTGAATTTGCACTTTGGAGCGCTGTTTTCGCGCAATCGCGCGTTTGAATTCAAAGACGAAAGTGACGTTTTTTCAATGATAGAAGTTAATTGTATGAAAAAAGATCGACTGAACGCATTGGCGGTCCTATCAATAGAAAAGAAGTTCGTCCAGTCTATCCCGGATTTTGACAACAAAGTCATAGACGTCTTTTCCAGCATGAAAAATAGGAGAATGGATTTTATGTACAAAAAATAGGTAAGTTTTTTCTTGTGCCCACCCTCTTTCTTAACTCATGAGCCGGCACTGCTTTTATCACATAGTAACATAAATACTATAATATCGCAAATTATACCGAGAGCTTTGGATTTGCTATAGGTTTCATGCAACAAAAAGCATCAACTTCAGCAGCACATCCAGACAGTGTTACATCAGAGCAGTGTCAATCGTAAAACAAAACTGAAGCAGACGTTTCTAACTGCACCTTTAGCTTCCGACAAGAAAAATGAATTTTTCCAAGAAATGTGTGGTGCGGTTATTGCCGCAAATATTCCGTGGAATGCTGTGGAAAATCCCATGTTGAAAGCATTTTTGGAAAGATACTGCAATAGAAGTATCCCGTGTGAGTCGACATTACGAAAAAATTATCTCGATGGGTGTTATAGTTCTGCGGTTCAACAAATCAGAGAAAACGTGGGTAAAGGGCCAATTTAGTTTTCTGTGGACGAAACCACTGATGCCGTTGGCAAATATGTTGCTAATTTTGTAGTTGGCAAACTTTGCCATACTAATCCAACCAGAGCATATTTACCTACTATGTTCGAAAGTTTTAGAAACCACAAATAGTAAAACTGTGGCTTATTTTGTCAATTCTTGTTTAAGGTTTCTGTATGCCGAAGAATTTAATTATAAGAATGTTTTGATAATCTATTCTGATGCTGCGCCTTACATGGTAGGATCAGCAAAAATGCTTCAAACTTTTTACCCAAATTTTTACTTGTTTGGCTCATGCTCCCCACCGCGTGGCAGAGAAAGTTAGAGAGGAATATTCAAACGTAAATAAACTTATTTCTTCTGTAAAAAAAGTGTTTATAAAGGCTTCTCTGAGAATTGCCCATTATAAATCCAAATTACCAAATATTCCATTCCCGCCCGAGCCCGTTATAACTAGATGGGGAACCTGGCTAAAAGCAGTGGAGTTCTATGCGAAAGATTTAGACAAAATAACTGAAATTATTAACGATTTTGACGATAAAGATGCAAGTGCAATGAAGACTGCGAAATTGGTTTTAAAGGAAAAACATTTAAAAAACAATATTTTGTTTAATTCGATCAATTTCAAATGTATTGCGGATGCGACTGAAAAATTAGAAACATCGCATCTTACTTTAAATGAGTATTTAGGACATATGGAAATTGTTAAAGAACAAATTCAAAACATGCAGGGAAAACCCGTGCAAGTTATTAAGAACAAATTAAATGCAGTTCTGAAAAAAAATCTTGGATATGCAGCTCTCAATATTATAAACAAAATTTTGTTGGGCGAAGAGGCAGATGTACCTGATAATGTCTTAATGGAATACGTACCATTTTTTAAATTCGCTCGAGGAACTTCAGTAGATGTAGAAAGGACATTTTCTTTTATAAGTCTAAGTAGTATAAGGTAGTATAATTATTGCATACCTGTATTTTCTATGGAATAAATAATGTAATTTCATGTAACTTGTCTTTCATTTTAAATTGTATAAAAATAATAAGTAAAAACATCTTATGACAAAAATATTAAAAGAAAGACATTAAATATTAAAACTTATTTGTGCTTATTTATGCATATTTGCGCTTATTTACTCAAATTATTTGGACATATTTTACAGTCTTTTCTGCTTATTTCTACAATTATCTATGCTTAAAAATCCGAGGTCTAGTTATCAATTTGGGACGCCCATTGTCACGCTTTGGTCAAAATGAGCCTGTTTCGCCTAATCGGCGGTAAAAGGTTCTAAAAAGTTTGTTATCCGGCTGTTTCCTATTTGGATTTAATTGCAAGTATCTCCTTACCGCAACATGACCACAAAAACTTTCATGAGCGTAAACGCAAACCATATCTCACTTTAGCATTGAAGAATTCGTTATGTCGCGGCATTTTCGTAAATATAAAACAGAAATTAAAAATAAAATTTCTATGACACCAAAGTATTTAATTGACTTAATTTTTTTTTAAATTATCCCACTTTATTTGCAATCTGTAAGTATACATATAGCAAATGATTTGACAATTTAATTGAACATGTCAAGGAGTCCTCAGTAGCACTCGAAAAAAGAAGAATTGACTTAATATTGTTTTTTCCGTAGATGACAAGCACTTCTCATTGTTTTTGCGATCGTGACTACTGATAATTGCATGTCCTAACGACAACCGAAAACTTGGGAACACAAGCATTTTAAGGCAAACGGTTGCCTTTACGCGTATGAACTAAGAGTGCCTACCTAATTTTTGTACTTTTTAATTCTGTTTCAGAAAATAACCTAACATTTTAAATGTTCTGTTAAATAACAAAGTTAGAGCGAATATAAAATTTAAGTAGTAGGTTAAGAGCCTCTTACGATCAAGTCTGGTTAATGAAAATAATTCTGTGACTGTACTACATAATGGTAAGTAAGTGTACCAAACTTTGAAAGAAATATCTGTAGATTTGTGGAAATTACAATAAGAAAAAATAAAAAATTGAACTTTAAGGTCCTATAACTTCTTAAGAAAGGACCTAAGGTATAATACAGGTAGGTTTAATCGGTTTATTTTAACCTAAACAATCTGTGACTAAACGCTGGCCCATTCTTTCTAACACGCCATTTATAAGCGGTTTTTATATTGTAAGCAACTATATAATTTTAATTTTTTCTATGATCTCTTTTCCGATAACAATTAACAATCACCAATACGTTGCACTTTGATAATTTTATACAGGAGTTATAAGCAGAAAACGACCACGAAGTGCAAAGTAGGGGGAGTTGATAAACTTCAATATATTTTTCATGGTAGGTATAGTTGATGTAGACCACAACTTATTTGATGAGAGAGTCCCCTTATGATTCCACCTGGATATTTTATTAAAATTTCATATACATCGCGATTCCGAGAAAACGTTTACGAAAATAAATGTCAATCATACTTCTAAACTATTAAAAATAGTTTTACACATATGTACATGTAGTTCCATTAAATCAGCATTTAAATGAAAGTCCTACCGTACCTACTGCATATTTTATTTTTATTACGTCAACGTATTGCAATGTGTTACATCCATACATTTTCACACAATTTTCTTCTAAAACCTGACTAAACGTCGAGATAGAAATTTTTGGAATTTTAAAATACCCAGCCCGGATGAAATACCCCTTACAAATCAAATGTAGCCAAATCAGTATCTGTGATAGTTTTCAAGATTTCCATGTTGAACAGGTTTTCTGGGTATACCTATACACGTATATACATTATTTGTAAAATTTATCATTAATTTTTCTCTGAACTGTGACAATGTTGTACCTGTAGTATTTTCTATTAAATAAATGATCAATACTCTAAAAGGGCGAACATATTTAGTCGGCGTGAAGAAGGCTGTCACAATTCATAGATTTTCAGGAGAAGCATTTCAAAATTTGGATGGTGATAAAACATCCACATCCTGGCCGGGGTTAATTATAGGAAAACGTGACTAGGGGGAAGCTTTAAACTACATTTGAGAATGATAGTTTTGTATTTATGTACACTCGCAACCCCCATTTTAACCCTTTATTTCAATATGTGATAGCATAGACCAAAAACTTTTTTGCGATTACTGTACGAGCTACTACTCGCAGCACTCTTCAATATAAAATGCATATAAATTGCAGTTGCTTCGTGTAAACATCGGAAAATGAGAATTTTTGAGTTCTTTCAAACTTGGTTTCTCAATCAACCTAGATCAGTGTATTAATGGATTGCAGAGACAAACTTCTAGGGCTTAAAGTAACATGGAAACAAACATTTTTTGTTAATAAGTGTATGATCAAAAGTGTTTCCTTTTAGGGATAGAGCTTCTCAAAGATTCTTTAAGAAGCGCCTAAATGTAGGCAACTCAATTTACTACCTACTATTTGTTTCCATAACGACGGAAATTAATACAGGATAAATAAAGCCCTCTTTCCCACTTCCCACGTCGTTATGGAAACAAATAGTAGGTAGTAAATTGAGTTGCCTACATTTGTTTGTTTGTTTGTTTTATTTAACGTCGGCCTATCATTTAGCGACTTCTTAAAGAATCTTTGAGAAGCTCTATCCCTATAAGGAAACGCTTTTGACCATACATTTATTAACAAAAAATGTTTGTTTTCATGTATACTTTAAGTCCCAGAAGTTTGTCCCTGCAATTCATTAAGACCCTGTATATGAACACAAGCCACTAAATTCTGTATAACACAGTATGCAGACCGCCGCCCACAAAAAAATTTCAACGTTCAAAAAAAGGTCTTTTATATATAATATTCAAAACCAACTCATTTATAGTTTACATTTATTTTTTCTTTAAAAATTTCCAAAAATGAAAAAAAAAATAGGTATTGTTATCAACCGTTACGTACGACAAAATTTAAAATTAGTGAAATAAGAAAAGAAAGAAACTTGGCATATCTTCTTTTAAACTATTTCATCAATATGGGGTGTAATTTTTTGCGATACTGTTTTGATATAGATGGTAACTGTTATTCCCGCCCAGTTTAAAGTTTTATTGGTGTTTAAAGGGAAAACTAATTGATCACATAGGTATGTATCAGTGGTGAAAGTACGCCGGAACTCTCCGGAATGCCTTTCCGGTAAAATATGTTGGAACGAGACTTAGTTCTGATTTAAAATCACCAGGCGACAAAGAAAAATATCAGTTTATTTTTCGCAAACAATGTACAACAAAATAAATGAAACCAAATTGTTTCTCACTCGAAAGGAAAGTCATTGTGTAGGTTCACTCCCCAGAAGGGGTCAGTCGGGTTACGAATCTGAACCCTCAACCCTCAGCAGCCCCTCTTCAGTCAGTAACGGGAATGTAAGGATAGGAAAGAGCAGGAAAATTGGATTTCATGGATGATGTTGTCCCAGCATTTATCTACATTACCCATGAAAACCTCAGTCACGACAGACAGCCCGGCGGTTTGAATCCTAGACGTCCCGATTAAAAGGTATACGCTATACCACTGAGCCATCTTCCCCGGTGGTAGCTGAAATCTGTGCTCTTTATTTACCTGTCCGACTATGGATAGCGGGCGGCTGGAGGTAGAAGCACGGTGAACACTCGTCCGTTGCCCACGACACCAACATGTATGTCACTAGCTTGATGTGTTTAAGTTTTTTAAACGCTCAACCAGTTACATTACGGCAAAACATTTTTTCTACTTTCACCCCTGGTATGTACTACCAAACATTGCTAAGATTCTTGCCGCAAACAAACGCATTTCGGTTAAATGTTCTGGCAAGTACAATAAAAATCTAGAATACCAATTTCATTATACTTTTCTTTTAACACCGTGTTGCACTGGATTTCAATCAATTTGATTTTGATGTTACTTTTTGCTCATCCGGCGTTAAAAGAAAAAGAAGCCCTAAATAGTAAAAAAATATTTTCACATGCCTTGAATTTATCAAATCGGTTGTGAAATTCAAATAATAATTCTGTAATATAATTCTTGATAATTTTTCCAAGTAGGAAAAATCAAAACAATTTTTTTTTAGTTCTGCACTTTTATTCCAAGTTTTAACTTAAATGCTTTATAGCTAGCGCACATAAATGTGAAAACTAAGTTTCGACCTTTCAGTTTTAAATTTATTGCCATAACAACTACATAATCTCATGGTTTATTCCTTATTAGCAGCGGCGAATATACCAGTGACCTTAAAACTGTGTTACATACAAGACACTACTATAATTTGTAATGTTATTTATACTACATGTTTTTAGTTTAATTTTATTATTTTAGTTAAATCAACTTCAAGGTCCGGACCGCGGGCCGCACTTTAGGGTCTTGCGGGCCGGATGTGACCCGAAGACCGCGTGTTTGACACCACTGATGATGATTGATTAAATGTGGTAATAGCTTGAGAAGCTCTTTTTATAGTTACTGACTGCATTATTCCTTCCACTGTTCATAGTCAGCAGCAGATACAGAAATTAGCATATGTTAAGTATCTATACATTACGTAGTTGCCGCTAATTACCCTTATTGATATGCGAGAGATGTTTTGATTAACATAGATGTTGCATTCACTCTAACAGACAATTGATATTGTTTGATGATGGTCAGTAATTTGGCAATGGTCACCAATTTAGAAATGATCTGTCACTGATAGCAGTCAGTGAAGTAAGTAAGCCTTCAGTCAATTAAATTTAAAGTATGTGCCTATAAGATGATGATACATTAACTAACATACCTAGTGGAATGTATGATGGTATGACTGCATTTGCACAAGATCTAACAAACTGAAACGCTTCTTCTTGACTTGGAGTATCCAAATCATCAAAGAAGATGCCGCCGACGCCTCTCCTTTCTCCTCTGTGCGGAATATTGAAGTAATCATCACACCATTTTTTAAATTTACCATAATACGTTTTATTGTGCTTATCACAGGCATTCTTCAATGTTTTATGAAAGAGAATGGCATCTTCGGCGTTCAAATAATACGGTGTTAAATCAGTTCCGCCTCCAAACCACCACTGTATGTTTTCACCATCCTGTACTTCAAAGTAACGGTAGTTGAAATGTATTGTAGGTACGTATGGATTGCGTGGATGTATTACAGCACTAATGCCAGCAGCAAAGAAGGGTAGTTTACCATCACTTAACTTTTTTCCGCGTGATCTCATTTGTACTATAGCACTAGGTGGCAAATGTCCAGATACTACAGAAATATTAACTCCAGCTTTTTCAAAAATGTCTCCTTCTTGCAAAACACATGTTATTCCTCCGCCACCCTCATTTCTCTGCCATTTATCTACAATAAATTTGTGAGAACCGTTTTCTTCTTTTTCCAAAGCTTTGCAAAATTCTGCTTGAACTTTTAAAATCATGAGTTCCATGCGGGTTTTCATGTCATTAGAAGTCGCAGATAATTCATCTACAGGCGTTACAGGAGTTGCCATGTATTCCTTTAAGTTAACTTTTAAATTGGTATCGGATGATTTTCCAAAAAATGCCAATGCAGAGCCCATAAGAGCTCCATATTTTCTGTAACAAATTCAAAGGCAATTTTTAGTTAATAAAAACTCAACAATCGACACAATAATTTAAAAATAGGCTGCTCATTCTTTAACATTTGGAGATTCGAAACGACGTGCAACCGATCACTGGCATGGGCGATTAGTCATCATGCAGCACACTTACATCGGACCAATATTGGTTGCTTATATTATTCTGCAATGATAGGATATTGTGGACCAACATAAGGATTGTACGTGAGGTTTTACCGCCGGGATTTTATATTGATAACAGTATGTAAGTTTATATGGAGGGAACAACTAAATTAAAGAAATAACAAAAATATTTGAAAAAGCAAGTGGAAATTGTTACAGCACTAATAAAGTGGAAATTGTTACCGCACTAATAAAGGGTAAATTAGAATCGTTGCTTACGCGCACGATGCATCCAGCGGAAAATGAAGTCTAAAAACACTACTATACGCTTTTCGAATGGAATGAAGATTTAAACGAAAAAAACTAAATGCATGTTAATTACAAGAGTGTAAACTGGTCATCAATAATAAAAGTATAGAGTAGGTCATGTTTTTTAGCTATCCAGGGGCGTTGATTACGAGCTATAGAGCTAACAGAGAAATTGAAGATATACGCGTCTGCTTTAGCTGGCTACTTAAAAGGCAGCATATGGAAGAACGAGCACACGACCATCGCGTGCAAAGAAAGAGTTTATAAGACCTGTGTAAGACCGGTGATGTACGGTGTTGAGATAAGAACAGATACCAGCAGAACGAAAAAGATGCTAAGACCAACTAAAATCAAGATGCTGAGTTGTATAACAAGAAAATGTTTAAGAAACCGAGACTGAACTGAAGATATCTGACAACACTGTAAATGGTAGGCATAGTGTGATGGCCGAGGAAAAGTCGACGAAAGTTAAATCAGCATGCGAGGAGAAGGACTGACAGAAAAGTGACATAAATAGCAAGGGATGAGAAGCCGTAAGGAAAGAAAGCAAGAGGTAGACCATTAAAGCGATAGAAAAACAGTTCGAAGTCTGTATCGCAAGATCAGCAGTGAGTTGGAAACAACAGATATGAAGGGCTATACCAACGAAGGAAGAAGATATAAATTTATGTTAGAAATACATCGTCTAGTCTACTCAATGTAGATTTACTATGTACTTTGTTATACTGATCAAATGTAGACTACACCGCTGGGTTTTTATATGGGTACGTTTTATATTGAAAATATATTGTCTGATTAATGTAGATTTAGGGTGGCACTTGCTATATTGGTTAAACAATGGTTTTACCTCCGGAATTTTATATTGGATATGAAATGTTGATCGAATGGCATGCCTTTATTTAAAGGTACATATTGTATTTCCAATATACTATTAATATGGAAACTATAACGGTAAACAAATAAACAAACAAATATTTCACAAGTTAAAACACATATTAATTAGATTACTCCAAACAAGAAAGGTGCAATACAAATGTGTATTAAGCTTGACTGTTAAACAATTACGGTGTTTGCAAATTCTGAAATGGCACATGGCTGATTACTGAAGCGTTATGACATGTCTGCTATAATCCATCCAAATGAAACTTTCAATTAGTACTTGTGGAGCTACCTGAAGGCCTGTTACTGTATATGTACACAGAATAATCTAGAATAATGGGTGCCTTTATTAATATATGAAACCACCATGATATAATTTGCAAATGTACTACGAAATGACTACATATCAAAGAGTCAGACTTTTTTCACAGGCTACTTCGGATAGCTTCTACTGAATGTCCTATTGTATTAAATTATTTAACCTTTAATAAACTTTAATTTACCTTCCACATGTAGTATGTATAAAAGCCGTAATCCTTAAATTATTATGCTTAGGATACACATGTATTAGATATGTATTTAACATGCTGGGAGACTGTATATCTAACGAAGCGCACGTTACAAATATTTATGACGTGCAGCATTAGACAACAGCAAAAAGGCGCTTACGTAGCTACGTATACCTCCTTCCATAACCTTTTGATAATGTACATTAACTTATCTACATGGTTTGATCATTATATGTAATATACACAATTAGATATTTTATGATGACTGTTCTTGTTGTGTATTACACTTTAAATATTATATCCATATAATGATTGCAGCAAGAAATGGCGATAATGGAATTAATTGTATTTATAGACACCTTTCATTTAAATATTTACTTAAAGGCATCTATTCATTTATATAAATTTCTTTATATTAATTCCCCGTTTCAGTAATAACTTGCTTATCCTTTTCTTGTCGCGCTCATTAGCTACATATATTCGAGTATAATTAGGGCAATTTGTTTATAATGCAAAAGTAAACAATGTTATATACATCGACTCCAAAACGTTTTTCAACGATATTCCAGAATAGACAACTTTCTTTTTTCCAAAATACACTTGTTTTTAATCAACAGATAGACAAGTTTACACATAAAATACACATTAGAATCGGCTAAAGATCAAGGGCGAGAATATTTTAAAACGCACAGCCGTTTAGGTTTTCGGAATATATGAAAGAATGAATTAATATTTGAGAACTCTGAAAGTGTCAGTACTAAAATTTATTTAAATAACGACAATCAAAATATTAAATTTGATTGTTTATATTCTCGGAAAATTGAGAAACAGTACTACATGTACCACAATGAAGGTACAGTTCAATCGCGATTTATAGATACGACACGTTTCACGTAAACCTGCATGTTCACTTTTAATAGCAAACGAAA
This sequence comes from Limonius californicus, assembly GCA_014611495.1. Taxonomy (NCBI): domain Eukaryota; kingdom Metazoa; phylum Arthropoda; class Insecta; order Coleoptera; family Elateridae; genus Limonius; species Limonius californicus. The sequence goes on along the minus strand of JABXWE010010723.1, from coordinate 19,524 downwards.
CTACTTTTGTGAAATATTCCTTGTACTTACGAATTAATTGAATTATATTTTACAAAACGGCCAAAACACGAAGCGTCTAGTCGCGCAATGATCAAAGCTCTGGTTCAGTGTTTTGTAAACTTTCCCCTCTGGTGTCTTCTCTCTAGAGCATACGGTATGTTCGCGAACAATTAATTCAAACATTTCACCACAAACTGGTAGTTTCGAAATTGACTTGTAATTTATAACGTCGCTTTTTATAGTTATCGGCTCTTACAAAGCGTAGTAACTTGTGCGTGTTTCTATATATAAATTGAGGCGAAAAGACTGAAATGGTATAGCTCGTTACGGTGCCACAGAAGCAATGCAAGTTTGGGAGCGACAATCATGTGTAAGACAGAAAACTGGAAAAGACAAAGGAGGAAGCTACAGGGTCCGCCAAGGAGGTATGGTGCTTTTGAAAAGACTGTCACTCACGCTTGGGTGGACCGAATGTTTTCGAAACGGTTGATATCTACTCGTCGACCGATGCCATTTCAGTAGCAATGGAGCCTTGGTCTGTAGCACATCGTGTGTTTGTTTAAAACACCTTTATTGAAACCGGTCGTTCTGTGGTGCTGACACAGCGACGATTTCGAAACCATTTTAACGTTGGTCGTCATGGTCTAATTCCAAAACGGGATACCATTATGAGGTGGGTGAATAGTTTTCAAAGAACAGGATCTTTAAGACCGATGACTGCATGGGGAGGTAATCGAACTATATGGACTCCGGAAAACATTGAAAGAGTGCGGCAAGCGGTGGAAGTCAGCCCCCTTCGTTCGACGATACGTCAAGCACGCGCTCTTTGGATAGCAGGCAGGTCAGTTCGCAGAATCTTACACTTGGACCTTCATTTCCATTCATATAAGATTATGATTGTTCAAGAAATGCGGCAAAACGACTTCGTGGGATGACACAGGTTCGCAGAAGCGATGTTGGAATTGCTGACAAACGATAATGTTTTGATCATGAGTGACGAGGCCCACTTTCATTTATCGGAGATGGTGAACAAACAGAATTTTCGGTACTGGGCACCCACAAACCCGCAACAATTGCATCAAAAACCTCTGCACTACGAGAGAGTAACTGTTTGGCGTGGAATATCTCGAACCTACGTTATTGGGCCTTATTGTTTTCGTGAAAACGGACGAACAGTGACTGTTAACACAGATCGCTACCTTGCAATGTTGCGTGTTTATTTCCTACCAGAAGTAAGAAAACGACGCATCCACCGCAACACAGTTTTGGTTTCAGCAAGATGAGACGACTTACCATACATCAAGAGAAACAATGACTTTTTTAAGACATTTCCCAGGACGCCTGATTTAATTGTGTGAGGATGTGGGTGGCCTCCTATCCTCCTATCATCTTATGACTACTTTTTATGGGGCCACCTAAAAGCTCAAGTTTACATAAACAAACCACGTACTCTTGAAGCGCTTTCCGAAAACAACGCGAGAAATGCAAAGGGTTCCGCGTGCCATGTTTGGAAGGAATATGGACAAATTCGCCACCCGTCTGCAAGAATGCCTCGACAAAAATGGACGCCACCTAACTGATGTGATTTTTCGCAGTTGATTATTTTTTTCCTATGTTTCGTTATGTATTCTCAAATGGCAATGTATGAAAACAATAAATTTTGAAATTGGTTCGAAAATAAATGTGTTACAATCTTTTAAAAAACACCATACCTCCTTGCCGGACCCTGAATTAGAAGCTATGGGTGGAACGTTAGAAAGAAATGCAGATGCGAAGCAGTTATAAACTGTTCAGATCTCGTAAAATACCGTCCGACATATAACAGATGCCCCACCTTATAGCAACTTTATTATTGATTTCTGGATTTAGCAAACTAAGGTATACCGTGTGCTGACTTTGAATACCTCCATAGGGAAAATACATGCGTTTGTGGAATTCGTCAATTTCCTGCTCCCCAGCGCATATATTTTCCCTATTGAGTGTATTGAAAGTCAGCACACGGTATACAGTGGGCTTCCCTATCTACTGGAAAGGCGGAAGCAAAAGTAAAAAACAAAGAATACATGAGAGTAAGATTTTAGACTCAATGGAAGCGCGAAGTAAACACAAACATAAAAATGAATTATAATATAGGCTGGGCATTCATGGGAGAGCCTACCATTCGAAAAATATGCAACCGAAAATACATATCACAAGGTATAGTGCGTTATCTAAACTTTATTGACTATACTATGAATCACAGATGCCTGCCTGGTATGTTTAGTATTTTATTCTACTGAACTTCTAAATAAAGTAAGTGTGAACGAAAACAACAAAGTCTGATTTATAAGTATTTAGGTATTTATGCAGGAATAACATGATAATGCTGTAATCGATACACAAAAAGTAAACATATGGACAGAAGAGAGAACGTATTCCAAGGCGAATAAAGAGAAGAGTTTGTAGAAACCAAGGGAATAAAAGACTTAGAATCACTAAAGAAAAACTATATGTCATATAAGAGAGCATAGGATAAAAACGGAAAAGCAATGAGTCGGGCCTAGATGAAATACCAACAGGCGACTTCCTGGAGTTTATAAAACAAGGGCATCCGTAGACTATGTAAAAACCAAGGAAATAACAAGGTCTAGAATCACTAAAGAAGAAATATATATGATCTAAGAGAGTATAGGATAAAAACGGAAAAATAATGGGCAGGGTCTAGATGAAATACTAGGCGAACTCCTGAAGTTTATAAAACAAAGGCATCTGGAGATTGTAATTGATTTGTTCAATCTATTCAATGAAGTCTATAGGTAATATAGGAGAAATCTCACGTTTGGTTACTCTCAGCCTCTATTCCAATTCCGAGGAAGAGAGTTTCAGGAAATGTGAAGATCATACAATAATAACTTAGTTCAATAAACTGCATTTAAAAACAATTTTTTCGATTAATTTCCCGATGGATTTTTGTATAATATTTTTATATTGAAGCAAGGATAGAGAAATATATTTTGTTATTGAGGTGCTAATAGAAATATGTCGAGGAATGAATTGTGAAGTAATCGCATGTTTCGTCGACTTTGGGAAAGCGTAATTTAATGGAAACGTTCCAACCCCAATCAGTGGCGTCAAAGACCTACAAATTGTAGCGGATCTGTATTTGCAGTAAAATCCCACAATAACAGAGGAGATGGAATACTACACATATTACACGATACTGGCCTAGATAGGCTAAACTAAATAAACAGAAAGAAATAATTAAAACAATTAAACTGAGAAAGCTCTAATTCTTTGGCCATATTCCTAAAATTGAAAAATTCTACAATTAAGTATACAAGAGAAGACCTTCGAGGACAAGGACAAGAAGAAGAAGTATGAGGGTAAATTTTTCCTCTTGCTTGATGTTCCCAGGAATCAGTATGGTTTAAGAAACTATATTATTTTGAATATATTACTTCTCAATGCATCATCATCTGACATGGAGCTGACTCGAGGGTCGAATGCCATTTTTATATTAAATTCGTTATGTAAAAACTGTTTTTAAATGTTTGGGCAGAATTCCGAAGTTCTATCACACACATTGTAGTTTTTGAACACTTTCTAACGCGCCAAAATAAATATTATATTGAGAAATATAGTAATATATAAAGACGTTGGAGTTTTGAGGTTTTTCACTATACTCAATCTGTAACATTGCCAATTTTATAAATCTGGTTGTATCTACGAAAGTAAACCCCAAAGCGAAACGGTTGTAGCTTTTCGTCTCAGTTTTCAATGCAGATTACTGCAGTGAATTCCGTTACCCGCAGAAAAGGGTCATCCTGAATATTTTTAAATGTCATTATAAAGGCAATAGGTTTCTCAATATCCGACCTGCAACTGTTATGAGTAGCCGTAGTACACTTTCTTGTTTTAAATGACATACTGGGTATATAGTTTATATATATACAGGGTGTCCCAAAACTCCTGGGACATAGACCTACCACGTATTCTAGAGGTCAAAAGAAGTTGATTGGACCCAACTTTGTCATATACCAAAATGTACCGTTTGCCCGTGAGAGGAGTTCAAAGTTTACTGAAAAAATCACATTTTTGTATGCTGTTCAGAAACGTGTGAACCAATTTTAATGAAATTTGGTAACTGGGCACTTCAAAGGAAGCCACTACTTTCAGTAACGAAAGAAACCCAAACAAAATTGGAGAAGGGTTAAAACCACCCCAACCCCCTGATAAATTTGTTCAGAAGTTTTTTAAGGATGATGATACGATTCTATGTTTTTTTTTAAGGTGAAGACTTATTCATTAGCTTCATTTTTTGACTCTTTTAAAAACTCCGTAATTCGTATAGTTTCGAAGAAAAAAAATGTTTACTCTAACACTGTGTAACGAAGCGTTACTATTTTTTATGTTTATTTTGTAATTTAGAACTCCGTTTAATTTGTTTACATGCCATTTACCGTTTAGAAGTTTATTAGATTGATTTTAGTAATATTATTGCGTACCGACCGATGATTTTCCGAACGCACCCCGTATTATTTTTATATTCACCAATACAGGTAAATTTGATTACGAGCGGTTATATTAATAATTTACATTTCATAGCCGCTTGAGGTAATTTGTTTATTATGTGCCGTAACGCCACATGTTGCATTTCTGGTTTATTTTGTTACCCTTATCAGAGTCTGTTTTAGTTAGATATCATTATGGGAAGAAGTTCAAGCACCGTTTATTTTTATTTGCTTTCATTTTGTGAGTGTTACCGATTTATATAAATGCATTTATGTGCCGTTAAATTTATATTTAGAACCGAATAAGGTAATTTATTTATTGTACGCCGTTTGACAATATTATAAATTTATATTTTGGTTTGTTAGCAGGAATAGCTTCCGTTTTATTTTGTACCGATTATTAGAGTTATGTTTGATTACCGGTAGCATTTTTATATGATTATTTGACTGTACTAATCACGTCCGAAACCCATAATTTAGTTTATTTGATTTGCATTTGCGCTCGAAGATCTGATAATCGCTTCTTCGGCGTAAAGGCGGTGGGGCACCGAGGTGTATCCCACTCTTGGCGGATATGCGTGAATTAAACCGAATTTAGTAAATACCGTTAGCCAGCGGGCATAAATACAGCCCCTCGAGCATTAAACGCTCAGTTATTACACTCGACCCAGCTCTTCTAGAAGACCAGCCAACCAGAGAAGGAACCAAGGTACAATCCAACCCCGAGGCACCGTTTGGGTAAGGACTTGTATTATTTCGGCATTTTTTTGATTTCAATCATTTTGTATACCGTTCTCTCTCTCTCTCTCTCTTTTTCCACCAACCGACCCCGCACCTTTCCCTCCTTACGGAGTTCACCATCGCTGCGTCTGTCCTGAGGTGGTGTTTCTCCGATCCCGTCTCTCTCTCTCCGCCTTACGGCTGCGCTTGACCTGACGTAAGTTTCCCTACGGAATTCACCATCGCTGCGTCTGTCCTGAGGTGGTGTTTCTCCGATCCCGTTTCTTTCTCTCCCCTTACGGCTGCGTTTGCCCTGACGTAAGGTTCCTTCCGGAGTGCACCGTCGCTGCGTCTGTCCTGAGGCGGTGTATTCCACCTTATTTTCTCATCTTGTTAAAGAGAGAGAACCGTTTGTAGTCCGTTCATACCGGGGGTTTGAACCACCAGTTGCCGAAATATACGAGCTCCTATCTCACATAGCAGCGTCCTCGCCTGGCAGCTACTGTGCAACTTCCGTACTGTTGTCATAGTAGCTACCGTATTTTGCTACCGTATTGCTACCATATTTTGCTACCGTATTGCTACCATATTTTGCTACCGTATTGCTACCGTATTTTTGCTACCGTATTGCTACCGTATTTTTGCTACTGTATTGCTACCGTTTTGCTTCCGTTTTGCTATTGTAATTGCCATTGTTTGCTACCGTATTGCCATCATATTTTGCTACCGAATTGCTACTGTATCTGATACCATTTGTTTGTTATTGTTGTTGTGAATGTATGCCTAACTGCCAAATATATGTATTAAACCTTCCTGTTTTGATCATTTAGCAACCGAGCAGACTTAGGTGCTTAAGACCGCTTCTCGAGAGTGCAGGTAAACTAAACAGACCCCTGGATACCGACGTCTTCAACTGCAGTTACCCAGGTCTTCGTGATCCATCCCAGGACTACGAAGCTGTTCCGGAAGAGTAAACTTCGTAACAAATCTGGCGCCCAAGGCAATTTCCGCAATTGCACGTAATAAGCAGACGTGCAATTGACCCCGTTAAGCCGAGTAAAAGTAAAGAGCGTCACAAATGATAACCGATATTATTATTGCAGGTTTAATTGTATTACAAAATTTAGTTGGCGGTAGACACAAAAATAAAACAAAGGTGATAATTTTGATAGGAAACAAATTCATAATCATCTCAGTTGATTGTTGACAGTAAACTTTTCAATAAGTGCTCACTGTTTGTTGCTTTTGTATTCTTTTTTGTTATTGTAACCATCGTTGCTGCTTTAATTGTTGTTTTTGTTGTCGCTGTTATTTTTGCCGCTATCAAATATGGATTTCCCTTTCAATGAGCGGACCGACATGTTATTAGTTCTTGGATACTGTCAAGGTAACTGCCGCGAGAGTGTCCGCGTGTATCAAGAGAGATATCCAAATCGAAGAATTCCAAATCACAAAACTTTTGCTCGTATCGAATGTCGTCTTCGAGAAACAGGAAGTTTGCAGCCAGCCAGATTTAACACTGGAAGACCTCGACAAGCCGGAATACCCATTGTGGAAGAAGCAGTTCTTCAAAGGATTGATAACAATCCTGAAATCAGTACCAGAATATTGCAACGTGAAACTGGGATTCCAAAAAGCACTGTAAGTCGGATCCTTGCCGATCAATTAATTCGTCCTTTTCACATCCAGCCAGGTCAAGAATTATTGCCACTTGACCACGAATCATGTTTAAATTTTTCAGAAATTATTCGGGAGCGCAGAGTAGTCGACGATGGATTCCACACTAATATCTTGTTTACTGATGAGTCTTGTTTTACGCGTCGTGGCATGACAAACCTACACAGTGAACATATTTATGCAGATTGGTAGGGGACAAGAAGCACCCATTCAATGGCCACCGCGGTCTCCAGATTTAAATCCTTGTGACTTCTTCATATGGGGAACGTTAAAAACAAAAGTATACGAGGTACAAATTAATAATGCTGAACAACTGTGGGACAGAATTCAAAATGGTGTAAACGCACTACGAGAAAACGACGATGTTTTAAGAAGGGTGCATTTCAATTTTTTACGTCGTGTTGACCTCTGCATCAATGAAGGTGGAGGTCACATTGAACATTTGTTGTAAAAAAGTTTTATTTTTGTGTCTACGGCCAACTAAATTTTGTAATACAATTAAACCTGCAATTATAATATCGGTTATCAGTGTTTGAGTAAACATTTTTTTTTCTTCGAAACTATACGAATTACGGAGTTTTTACAAGAATCAAAAAATGAAGCTAATGAATAAGTCTTCACCTTAAAAAAACATAGAATCGTATCATCATCCTTAAAAAAATTCTGAACAAATTTATCAGGGGGTGGGGGTGGTTGTTTTAACCCTTCTCCAATTTTCTTTGGGTTTCTTTCGTTACTGAAAGTAGTGGCTTCCTTTGAAGTGCCCAGGTACCAAATTTCATTAAAATTGGTTCACACGTTTCTGAACAGCATACAAAAATGTGATTTTTTAAGTAAACTTTGAACTCCTCTCACGGGCAAACGGTACATTTTGGTATATGACAAAGTTGGGTCCAATCAACTTCTTTTGACCTCTAGAATACGTGGTAGCTCTATGTCCCAGGAGTTTTGGGACACCCTATATATAGGTCATAAAAAGAGTCGAAAAAGTCGAAAAATTTATATATCTAGGACAAACTATAGTGGTAAATTGAGACAACCAAACAGAAACTAGAAGAAGAGTGCAACAGTCTTGGGTAGCATTCGGAAAACTCAGCTTTATACTAAGAAATAGAACAATACCTTTATACCTAAAAAGCAAGGTATTTAATACGTGTATCGTGCCAATAATGAGCTATGGAGCTGAAAACTGGGTGGTGTGTAAGAAAAATATGCATATATTAAGGGCGATCGCGCAATGGAGAGGTCTATGTTGTGATTGACACTAAGAGACCGTAAAACTAATGAATACATCAGAGAAAGGACACAAAAGTCATAGACATTGCAAGAAAAGCCGCCTCCCTAAAATGGAGATATGCTGGCCATGTAGTACGAGGGGACATAAACAGATGGAACAGATCGATACTGCAATGGAGGCCTTACACATTTAATCGACCAAGAGGAAGACTACCTACGAGATGGGTTGATGATATAAAACTGACAGCTGGACTAAATTGGATGCAGGTGGCAACAAATAGAGAGCAATGGAAAATTCATGAAGAGGCGTATATCCAAAAAAAGATTTGAAGCGCTAACGAAGAAGAAGAAGAAAATGAAGATATATATATATATATATATATATATATACATACCGCAAATATACAGTGGGTGATCAAATTATTGGAGCCATCTGCATAAATTAGCGATTTTTCCCATGACAACGACTGATAAATTATAACTTCTTACACTAGCTATAATGTAACAACTATAATAGTAGTCTAAGAAACACAGCAAATGCACAGTGAATTACTAGATTAACGTCAGTTCAGAATTTTTAAAGTAATTCGTGGTTGGTTTTGCGGGTAATAAATATACACCGTGCGTGTAATAAAACGTTTATTGATAAACGAATGTAACAACGGTAATACATTTATTATTATATTATTATCGTGATCCTCGTTTGTACGGCTTGCGCAGTGTCGAGGCGGTGTGGGGCAAGGCTAAGCTAGTTTGTGCTATGCACAACAGGGCCCGCCTCTGCGGGTTACCGTGTTGGTGCGAAACCATGCTTGGCTTGCCTGTTGTGTGTGAATGTTTTTGTTTATGGTCTTGATACTCCTCTAATACGACCGTAATTCGAGGAATGCCATTAATTTGATCCCCAATGGCAAATGGAGACCGGGACCCAGTACCGATCCCCCAGGGAATTAGAAAAATTTCCGGCCCTGGGGAGATTCGAACCGGGAAGCGTTTGGACTATTACATCCAAACCTTGGCCCTCTACAACTGAGCCATCCCCGCCCTTAACGGTAATACAAATAATTATAACCAATTATGAACAACTTGAATACCATCGACCTCTCCGTATTAGTGCCGATGGAAGAGTGGACAAGTATTGATATTCTTGGGGTGCGTTTCTAAACCCTTATTGCATTTGCAACGGACGTGACATCATGCTAGAGCAAACTGATTCTATTGTTCGCACCGCTGAAAAAATCCGGTTGCCACAGTAACGCATTCCATAGGTTTGAAGAACTTACGGTCGCGCTAAAGCTCTTGGAAGTTACTGCTACACTTCCACATCTGCAAAATTATAAATTATTGTAATTTTGGGAAAGAAGTTACGTTAGGTTGTATTCTGAAAAAAATCAAATTTCTGAAAAGAGCTGAAGATCCCATCAGTATCATGATCGGGTAAGTCATCACTAGCCAAGACGCTGGTAGCCTGTACATTGCGGACGAAACAATGAGGCTGGTACTGAATACCAAGATGCTGCCCCAGATCCTGCAATAGTTCCCAAATGGCAAAATTATATTTATGCATGTTTCTGCTTTGTACCATAAGTCACATAATGTTAATAAATTTCTTAGCAGAAAGAAATGTCGAAGTTTTCAAGTAGCTTGGAAATTCTCCGAACCTCAATCTCAACGGCAATCACGCGAGGGAGCTCACGATCTAATAATTTGATCACCCACTGTATGTTGTTTTTATTGTATTTTTGCACTACTTTCTGCAATTTATCATAAGTTCTTATGATTTGTCTGGTAAATATTTCACTTTGTTTCATTCTTGGTTATGTTGTCAATTAGTTTAGTAAGATTTGAAAGATAGTTTATCACTGTAGCTGCGATGACAATAGCAAACCCTAATTTTAGCTTATTTTAGGTAACTTTAATAGCCCTTTAAGTCGTCAGACGTTCTATTCAGGGGTAGCCTGTTATTAATTATCTAACTAATATTTACCATCTCTCTCTCTCTCTCTCTCTCTTTCACACACACGCTCTCACTATCTCTCTTTTTCTTTGTTGCTCTCGCTTTATATCCGGATATTTATCCAGATTGATTGATTTGCTGCAATGCTCAATGCGTTCTATCTTGAGCCAACCTCTTCATTTCTCTGTAGCTTCAACATCCGACGTCTTCCATTATCTGTTTTACGTAGCTTAATCTAGCTGTTCCTCTGGCATTTAGCCTATTCGCCCCACCTTCCACAATATTGTAAGATGCCTTAGATTTTATCTTACAAGTTGGTCCCTTCTTCTTGTGATAGGTTTCGAAATTTTGAGAGTTTCTTCTGCTCCGCTTACAATTTCTTCATTTGTGACCCCATCTATCCTGCCACATTTAGCATTCTGTTAATATACCATTTCTAATGTTTGTAGTTTTTTTGCTTGTTTTGCTATTGTCTAACTTTCATTTCTATATAGAGCAAGTTCCAGAGGTAGTTTTACAAGAATCTCTTTCTTACTTGCAGTTATATATTTCTGAAGGTTAATTGATTTTTGTATCCACCATCTTTAGTGATTTTGCTACTTAGATAGCAAGACTGTTCCATCTCAGTTAATACTGTTGGTAGTTCTCTTTGTAGCTATGTCATCAGCATTGCTGAATATGTCTATTTTACATTTATTGTATATTTACTCGTGTTTGTACTCTTTCTTTTACTTCTTCTAATGTCATATGCCCCATAACCACCTACGCACCAGAAGAAGTCACACAAATACCGGATCGAAGCCTTCGAAATGGGGGTATACCGGCGTGTCCTCAGAGTATCGTGGATGGAACATAGGATGAATACATCGATAGTGGACGAATTAGGTATCACCACCTGGTTGTTAAGAATGATCAATCGCTCCTGGCTTCAATATCTCGGTCATATTTCCAGGCGAACAGGAACAATCGAAAAACTTATGATTGAAGGCAAGAGGTCAAGGGGCAGATCGCCAACTCGTTGGTCTAATCTAGATCTGCTACACACAGGGTTACACGATGCCATCCAACTATCTCAGGACAGGGAGAGCTGGAGAATCACTATTGAACCCCATGCAATTTCAATTGCAATGGTGTCACCAAACCCTCCCAAAGAAAAATAGACCGAGGAGAAGGTGTACATCCTCGTCTTATGCCCTTCCCTACTCTGGCTTCTTCTTGTACATCTCCTACTATGTTACAACTTTTTGTTGCTTGTATATGTTGTATGTTAATTGTCTATCTTTGCACATTAGTTATAGATTTTCCATAATTTTAAACTTTCTTTTCCATCTGACGTTGTCAAATTCCTTTTCTGTGTCGATATATGCTGTATAGAATTTTCGATTTCTTCTCAGATATCTTTCTCTTACCAGTCTCAGCGCCAATATTGCTTCTATTGTACTAGCTTGTATATAATAATACTTTAACATAAAATTAATTATAGCGTCCGTTTTCGCACTGTCGAATCACCTTATATCTGCCCATATATATTGACTATTTTCAGTGCGTATAAATCTGAGCGCCAGTAGTAAGACTATTGGAATTTTAAAAGCATCAAAGTTAAACAAAATTGTTTTTACACGTTTTAGGCATGGTTATTGAGTAGCATTTATTGAAATGCCAGTACTTATAAACGGTTTTTGCACTGATTAAACGTTACGGAAGTCGTGTAACACGTAACAGCTTTCAGAATTGGTAAAACATAAGTACTTGTAACCAATAGTAGTTTCGCTGATGAATTAATTTTACGCAATAAACCTGCGTATTTGATATACGAGTACGGTTTACACGAAAGTAATACGTGTGTAGCTACATATAATCTTAAAAAATATTCGTTAGCTCGTTCCGCTTCCGCTTTTATCTAATTAAAGTTAATGGCGCTCGTTTTGATGGAGTTCGCATTATCCGCCACAATGCTCCTGCAATTGGCACTTCTACCAATCTTTTACCAGAATGGAGGATTATTATGATTAAAATCCTGGAAGCTGAAATGGGATTTGCATACACACTAAAAGCACCGGCATATGCAACGATGCATTGTATTTCACAGTTGATTGACTGGTGTTGTATTCGAGGTGAGCGTACGATCCGTTCAGCTATCTGTGATTTACCTGATTATTGGATCGAATCCAGCTCAGTATTGTTTAGTAAACGTTACTTCCCACGGTCATTTGTTTTGCATGTCGTGCTAATATGTTCGAACGCGTTCCCCCATGCTCTTGCTCTTCGAAAGCTACCTTTGCTTTGGCTACGTTTTCGAATGATACTTGTCTACATATATCACGAATGCGTTCCTGTGTTTCGCATCGTACGAGAGGAGCGAAAACGAGACAGATATTGCTTTAGTAAAGCCGAATGTGGTTTACCGGAGTACGTGTGGTTTACAATGTCTTTTAGAACGTTTTAAGTGAAGAGGGTTGACTAATGTTTTAGAGGAGAAATATTCGTTACCTTGTTTGTGGCCGAAACGGGATGTTTTTATTTTTAATTGCGGTACATTTCGGTTTTATGGGGATCTGCATATATGTCGACATAAATTAGAGAAACTGGTTAGAAAATCATAGCTTCCATTTCTAATTGCAATTGAAAGGGGTTTTTAAGGTTATGTCAATAATTTAAAATATTCGTTTTACAGTTTTATTGATACGTAACTTTACCGTAGCTTAAATAGTCTTCTACATTACCTTCATGTCAATTAATTTGGGGTACTTAGAAGGAATTAAAGAAAACATTAGTTTCAATATTTTCTAGACACGTTAGCAATAGGGAACTGACATACAAATTTAAATTGTTATGATAACGCAAATTATTTAAAAATAATAACCAAAAATTTAAAAAAATCACTTATAGGAGTTCAGATAAAAATCAGGAAAGATGAGGGACGAGGGAAAAATCATACGCATTTGATGTCAGATTAAGAAAGTTACTCAAATTAGAAACTTCAAACATCTTTAAAGTTGATGTTTGGAGGAATTTTAAAAGTTATAGTTGCCAATATATTTGACGTTTATAAACAAGGTTATTGTATCAAAATATAAGAAATACTACATCTATACCTTAAATGTACTTTATACTACAGAATGAATATTCACAAATCTTAACACTCTCATCACTCTAATTGGAACTATAATCGCTTGAATTATTTACATGGATTACAATTTCATTCACCTTTACATCTAAAATCTTTTCACGTTCATACCACTAATAAAGTCTTCGGTATGATGCATACAATTGTCCCACACCGTTGGAGGTACATTGTGGTAGTGATTTCATCCACATTGCAATTACCTTGTCATCACCATAGCCATCTTTGTCAATATAAATATTGTAATAGGTTTTTGCATGCGGGCATATCATTTCTATGGCATTAAACTCACAGTGGTATGGTGTCAAACGTAGAACTTCATGTCCCCAACTGCTTAATAATTCATCAACCACGTAACGTTTTCCTTCCCATACAATTTAGCCAATTCAACTTTGTGAAGGGTCGGAGTGAAGGGAATGTTATTTGAAGTTAATCAAGCTGCAAAATTAGACTTTGTCCAAGCTGATAATGGCATATTTTCAATTAAAGTTGAATGACATGAAGCATTATCCATAATTATTAATGAAGGTTCCTCTAAATTATTTATCAAATGCGTATTCAGCCAATTTTTAAACATTTCCCCATTTATTTCACCATGAGAATTATCTTTTTGCGATTTGGATACAAACAATGTTGATGCATTTTCTACAAAACCCGATTTAAACTCAGGATGAACTCACTGTTGTTCAACGTTTTCCATCGTAAACTTCGGGTTTTCTTACACTCCGTATGTCTTCATTCTGCCATGACGTTCCAGGATTCTCTATAGAAGCAATCCACGTTTCATCTATGAAGACCAATTGTCGTGGAAGTGGTAAAGTCAATTTTTTAAATAATCTCTTAAAGTGGAGTCGCATGTTACTTGTTAGCAACGGTTGTTTTTTCAGTCAAAGCTGGTAGATTGTTATGCTTCGTAAATTTAACCTAATATTCTTCAGAACACGATTTAAGCTAGTGTTACTCAATAATATGTGGCACTGTTTAAATGTTAGTTTAATGCTGTTTTATAAGAATATACAACGATGAAATAACATACTTAAAAACCTCAACTATTCCATTTACTTTCTGCGTACTACAATGTTGAAGAATCTGGAAAATCTTTAGATTTTGTTGATTTGTTGATCGTATTGTGTTGACTACCAGATTTTATTCTCTGCACTGAGAAAGGCTCATTCCCATGGCAGCTGCTAAAGTGAGGCGGCCGTGGGCTAGGGATTAGCGCGTTAGACTTCTACGCTGAAGGTCCTGGGTACAATTCTCAGTATCCGAACATCGGATTTTTAACGGCCGTTCTCCCTCGCAGGGCAATGGCAAACCAGCGAGGTATTCTGCCTAGTAAATTTTCTCTAGAGTAGAAGTGTTTACACTTCCCGTGATTCGGAGCCTACGTTAAGCTATAGGTTCTCTATGTCGGTGACACTCTAAACGCGCAACACAGGCATCGGAGAGAAGATCGTCTTGTCAAAGATAGAGCACTCGAAGAAGAATAAAACTAAGGAAAATTTAATAAAGTTAATTTATTACCTGATGTACACAGGACAATGGTAGTAAGCGGGCACCGTTGATTTTCTTTCCCCTCAAAGTAATCCAACAAATTCCATATTTGTTGTGGTGCTTGACAGCGTGTCTTGCCTTGCACTGACATGACTAATTAGTTAAATCCGCAGTTAAATGCGCCTGACATACTGATTAGTTTCTGTCCCTCTCTTATTTATGTCTCACAAACAGTTGCGTACATACAACTTACTTTGTGTTACTAGATTCATACAACTTTCATCTTTCCTGGTTTTGATGATACCGATTTTCCTTCGAGTGCTTTTTCTTTGTCGTGGCGCCTGTGTCTCTCCTGCGCCTGTTTAAAGTAACACAGACATACGGGACCTACAGCTTAACGTGAGTTCCGACCACGGGATGTGCAAACACTTCTAGTATAGAGAAGATCTACTAGTGGGAGTACCTCAACAGTTTGCCGTTGCCTTGCGAGGAAGAACGGTTGTTAAATATCTAAGGTTTCGGTATTGGGAATTGAACGGCAGACCTTCAGCGTAGAAGCCTAATGCGCTGACCTCCAGCCCACGACCGCCATTGCCTTTTACAATTGTTAATTAATTTATCATGTGCAAGACCGCCTGTTCATTGGCGATGACGTCAGCTGACGTCATACCGTACGACAAGGAGGGTGCGGGCGTTCCTTACATACTAACCATTCACGCAACATGCACCCTAAACTTCACTAAGTGAAATACGGTCGCCTCAGACGGAGTTGGAACACGCGGCAGATCGGCCACATTTCACTTTGACCTCGAGTGGCAGCGCGTATTTACACTGATCCACCGAGGTCCCTACATATACTACACCTAGGATTCACAAATCCACTGCCACATCGTCAAATAAACTGCTTATTTTGATAAACTCGAGAAGGAAATAATATTTCTATTACAAATGAAAATAAGTCTTCTAACCACTTTTCTCTACGATTATGATATAGCACTCGTATAAATATTTAGTTATGCATAATAGTTGTTCTATTTAAACACCAAGATAGTGTTTGCTACAATATCTATAATAATTATTCAAAGTGTGGTGATAGCTCAGTTGGTACAGCGCTCGCTTTCTAAGTAAAACGTCGATTCTGGTTTGAGTTAATAAGCTAAGCATTCCTATGCAGATTTATAAGAATCTTGTCTGCAACTCACCACACACAATATCCCAATCCGGTTTGCAATCGTGGGATTTTAATGCTAAAAAGGAACCTTCTCTGGAGTTCTGTCGTTCGGATTCGACCTTAAACTGTAGGTCCCCCCGTGTTTCTACCTTAGCGCCGAGGAGAAACACGTGGCACAAAAGAGGCCGATGCTCAGCAGTGGACGAAAAGGTTGTCAATCATGATGGGTACTTGAATAAAGCTGTGTACAGTTTTTACGGCTTCTGCTTTACAGCGTCGCACTGGGTGACGTGAGAACAGCGTTCCGGACAAATGTGAGTACTGGTCAAATATATAAACTTAAGCAACGATCGCGCGGTCACCACTTGGATAGGTCACCGAAAATCTGTGCTCATACATTGCTATCCTGATACCACGGAGAGTAGCTAAAACCGTCCATCCTCCGCGGCACTAACTACTTTAAACAGAGATATAGTGGCAGCCGGTGCAAAGTATCCTTCGGGTATCCCCACAAACACTTTCCATGCGCACTTTACCTTTACTGGTTGACGTCATCGGAAAATAATGTTATCGAGCGTTTGAAATAGGATATTTTGCCAGTCAAACTTTATTAGGTTATAATTCATTCATCATCATCACATGTCCACAGTTGGACATAGGTCTCCCCCATTCTCCCCCATTCTCGTCCACTCCTTTCTAATTAGGCCGTCTGCATCCAGATGTTGGCCATTCTTCTGACATCGTCCGTCCATTGTGTGGTCGGTCTTCCTCTGGTAGTCCGCTCTCAGTCTTCACGCAACCAGCATCTTTGTCCATCTCTCGTCCAGTTGAGCTTTGCTATCTGTGTGATTACATCAGTAAAGCCTGTTCTTCTGCGCAAGTCTTCGTTCCTAATATGGTATCTTACTGATACTCCAAGCATAGATCTTCTGCTGTGTTATTCTAAGCTTCTTAGCAGTTGCGATGGGTAAAGTTAAAGTTTCGGCGCCATATGTCATAACCGGCAATAAAGTTTCCTTTTTAAACAGATCGGCAGATTACCTGTGAAGACCTCCCGGAGTACATATATTTATCTGTTGGTTCTATTTCATTATTGTCAATTTTTATGTTCTCACTGGGGACTAAGTTGGTAATAAATTTTGTCTCAGTTCTGTTTATTTTCAAATTTACTTCAGTATACATACCTCTTGGAGTTGGAGTTGGAGTAACATTGATGATATATCGTGTAGATTGTCTGACATTAAAACTATGGCATCCGCAAAGCGAAGGTTTGGTAGGTCTGCCCGTCTATGTTTAGGCCTTTTCCTTCCTAATTTAGTTTCTTAAATGCATATTCTAGAACTGCAGTAAATAGCTTGGAGGACATCGTGTCCCCTCGCCTAACTCCCCTGCCAATTGGCATGCGTTTGGTATTCTCATGTAGTTAATTGTTTAATTCAATAAGTACTCACATTTCAGAAGTTGTATTTAAGATCAGGTTAACACATTTATAAATAAATAATCCAAATGAAGCTGTGTAGATTATTAAATGGATTATTCTTATAGTAGAAGATATAAGACCCCCTTCAGCTCCTTACCTCTTACGCACAATATCATCTGCAACCTCTCTCTCTCTCTCGCTCCCTCTTTAGCCAATTGTATTTCAGTATAGGACATAAGCCTTCTTCAAATCTTTCCAATGTTCCCTATTTGTCGCCGTTCTGATATGTCTATGACCAGCCACTTTTTTAAGATAGTCTGTATAACCCATAACATTTGAGGCCGTCTCCTTCCTCTTCCACCATGCCAAGGTCCGCCTGACAATCATTATATCTGTCGTCCGTCAGTCCATCATTGTGTTCGGCTTAGTTAGGTCATTTTTTCTGTAGCATCTGTGAATTTTGGTTTCTGTTTTAATATTCGTTTGTTTTACGATATTGTAGAGTCAACTCTAGCATTACATTCTCCATAGATCTTTCAACGTTGTTTTAGTGAAGGTCCCCGTTTGGACACAATAAGGTAGCGCCGGTAATATGGATATGTGGTACGTACACGTTAGTTTCCAGGGTATCGATACATTTTTCGATACATAGTTTACAAGACCAAAAGACGCCCATCCCATTCTCGCTCTTCTGCTTGATTACGCATTATGATTCTCATTAGGAAGTATTACCTCTTGTCCTAGATGCAATTTGTACTTGCTCTATTACGTCATTTCCTATTGATATTATTCCGTTCTTTTCTGTATTTGTCAAGATTTTGGTTTTATTTTCATATATTTTAAAACCTATTCCTTGCGATTCATTCATCCAATCCTAGTAACATGGTTTGAACATCCTCAAAGTTATCTGTTATCAGCATTATGTCGTATGCATATCTGGGATTGTTCAGTCGTTTCCCATTTATATTTTACCCTTTTTAGGACTATTTTAATTTTCGGAAGATGTTTCTTTAAGCATATACATAAATAGTATTAGGGATATTACATCTGTCTGTATTACGCCTCTTTCAATAGATATACGGTTTGTATCTATATCTTTTACAGTCGATTGTAGTCTCGTAGAGCTTTTCTACTACCCATTTCTCTACATTACAAAATCTTTTTATGTATTTTTATGTTATTCTCAATGTACACTATATGAATACAAATTATGTAAGAGTGTGAACTAGGTAACTTGTGGTTTCTTATATTTGGAATAGTACTTTTTAAGTAAACACCATTTCAAAGGTTCCTAAAACAGCCATTTTTGCTGCAATATTAATTGCTGTCTTCGCAATGATAAAGTAACATAACCGAGAATATATTCCCGTTTCATTTCACAGAATTGCAGAAACAGTAGATTGCCAAACATAAAATTTCTACAATTATTAAACAATTATCTACAAAAAACATGAAAATAGAATCTGCGATTTGTATTAGGTAATTATAATTAAAACTGCAATTTCATATCCTTCACCTCTTCGGAATCTGTGTAATCGTGAAGCGAAACTGCTTATTATCTTTATTCCTTCTCGGAACGAATTATTCAAACTGTTGTAAACTGCATTAACGATAAGAATTTAAGAACGTATAATCAGCGATTATATTCTTTTGGACAAATTTGATTAATAAATTTAGTTAAAATAAGAAAATGTAAAATGTGAACGTTAATAAGGTATACCTTTATTTCATAGTTTGCAAAAAAAATTAATAATCAGTAAAATGGTCTCTGAAAATAGCAGATGCATATAATCTTTGAATGCTTGTGATGCGCGTTCTAAAGTGCCACAGACATACAGGACCTACAACTTAATTTGGGCTCCGAACTACAGGAAGTGTAATCACTTCTACTGCAGAAAAGATCTACTAGGCAGAATACCTCTCTGGTTTGCCATTGCTATGCAAGGATGAACGGCCGTTAAAAATACGTTATTGGTAATTGAACCCGAGACTTTCAGCGTAGACCAGCAATGACCTCTAGCCCATGACCGACTCATACAAGTAGCATTATGTGTAATTTATGGGCACTTGAGGAACACTCTTGTTCTTTAATATTGAATGAAATGAAAAGTTTGTGAAGACCACTAATTTTCTCAAACTTTTCCGAATTTCATACATTTTCTTAATTCAAATTATAATTATTTATAAAATTTTGAAGAAAGTATAGAAAGTATAGAAAGCATAGAAAGTATAGAA
>JABXWE010010722.1:0-58040 GCA_014611495.1 Limonius californicus | reverse complement strand
AATAAAATAATACTTTTTAAATGGAATATAAACATCTTGCTGCTAAAAAGTAATACATGGCAGCATAATCTTGTACTCACCAGTCTTTCATAAACAGTATAATTTAAATTACATATTTGGACACACTTTATCTTAAAAGTTAAGGAGCAATTCAATAATTGTAATAAAATCTAATCTATTACATGAATTTATACTAGTAAGCTTTAGTACATCCATAGTTTATCCGTAGATGCTGACTAAAAGGAATTTTTATTCAAAATTCACATACTTTATCCTTAGTTATTCCACAAAGTTATGGGAAATGTTAATTTCAATATGGAAGTACTTTTGAGAGACTACAAATAAAATTGCACTGAAATCACAAGCATTTTTGTTAACATGTAAATGTGTCCTCTTCAGTAAATGTCTTGACCACCAAGTTATATCTTATAATATGTATTTTAAATCAAACCGTAGATTTATGAAAACAATACATAAGTACTAACTACTATTTTTAAGAGTTAAAACTGGCCACAAGAGTGCTGCAGCTCCTGTTAGATACGTAATAGAGGATCCAAGGCTCCAAAAGGCTATACTTGCTATAATTGGTCCTAGAGCTCGTGCTAATGCTCCTAGAGATCGGAATATACCCATAACAGTTCCTTTTTGCCGTGGTGATCCATATGATGATGCCATTGTCATCATACATGGAACAACCAATGCTGTAGCTACAATGATAAAATACAGAAATTATTTACTGTACATTTTAAAGAACTTTTAAAAATGAATAGAAGCACAGATTATTAATAGTTAGGTGATTTAGTTTTTCGATTTAAAATTTACCAAAATTCAAACAAAATGTTCCGATTCCGAAACTTCTTGAGTTTGTCATTTATACAAAATATATTCAAAACTATTTTATGTATCTTTTCAAATAAAAATAGTAGCATTTCTACATTTTAAAAACTTGCAAAATCTACTTACAAGCAGCAAACAGAAATAATCCCAAATAAAGTGTCCATATTCTTGTGGCCAAACCAACACAAATGAATGATGGCACAATGAGCCATAATCCATGAACAGCAGTTGATTTAATCTTATTTGGAGGAAGTCTTCGAACATAGCCTCCTTGTATAACAGCCATTATTAAACCTTAAATATTTGTTTAAGTGAAACATGAAACTGAATTAAGTATTAATGTAACATAAGATAGTTTTTGGACAAAAATATAACACACATTATTCTTACCTATACTAAAGAACATCCATCCTTGTTGCATAGAATTATAATTAAATACGTGATGTGTTAGAAATGTTAACGTAAATTCAAGCCCACTATATATAAATAAATATACAAAATAGACTAGACCCAGTTTCCTGAGTTGCATTAAATCTGAAGGTTTTGCATCAGAAACAGCTCGAAACGAAAATAAATCTCTTAAATCTATTAAAGCTTTGGTGTTTTGCAAACTTCCCCATAAACTTTTGGCACGCTTTTCCTACAAATTTCGTTTATAATTAAAATTAATTAGGTACCACTTAAGATATTACCTTGGGTAATGTTTCTTTGAAAAATACAGCAAAAAATAGTAAATCCATCAGCGCCAGAAAAAAAGCAAATGTTGCAGGTATTATAAACCAGTCCCCTGTCTTACTGCGAGCCCATACAGCAAAAATAGCGCCGATTAATGGACCAATTATAAAACCTAATGAAAACGCTATTCCAACTAAAGCCTGAAAATGTTCACAGTTACAATCTGAGAATGAAATTATAATCTTACCTACCATTCCTATCCCTCTTGTTTTCATGGAAGAAACATCTGCAATTATTGCCATGCTAAGGGAAACATTTCCTTTGGAAATTCCTCCCACAAATCTTGCTATTATGAAGTACACTAGATTACTCGATAAGGCCCATAGAATATATGATGAAGCAATTCCTACCTAAAATTAAGTTAAATGTTGATATTTAATAAAATTTTTTTACATATTAAAAACTTACAAGACACGTTAGCATAACTGCTTTTCTTCCCAAGACATCCGATATTCCTCCAACAACTGGTGATGCAACAAACTGCAGGAAACTAAACATTGAACCAAGAAAACCGCCAAAGAGGACTGAACTATACTGCTCCGGAGCACCAACAAATTCTTGAAAGTAGTATATTTTATGTGAGAGCCATGCATACAATCCCATGCTGTCATGTTGTCGGTAATGTTCCAATAATGATGGCAAGAGAGGCAGAATCATGGTAAAAGCTAGCAAATCCAAAAGAAGCGATATGAAAACAATATAGACCATATGATCTACTTTTTCTGAATTATTTTTAACATTTTTCGTTTGTGGTTGATTGTCGTACTTCATCATGCACTATGTTGAATAAAAGAAATGGAACAACTTTCTAATTTTGTTTCTAACCTATTTTCACTTTCTCTTAATACTATTTTAATACATCTTCTGTAGTTGACACACCCGTAACTACATCACTTTCATTTTATTATATGGGAAACTTAAAATTATATTTAAATTAAAATCTATTAAATTTAAACAAAAAAAAATATTTTCTAGGTTATGTTGTTGTTTTTACGTTACATGGGTGTAGTGGGTGTAGTGACAGTAAGTGGTATTAACTTCGCATGCGCATGGATTGTAGTAACGGTTAACCAAAACATTTTTTAAATTTTACTCCTCTTCGTAAATAAACTGCACACAATTAGATCGTCGAAATTTAACTTTAATCTGAAGTTTAAATACATTATATTTATGAATGCAGTGATATTTAAAAGCGCTATTACCAATAACATTCAAAAATTGGATTGTAAATTGGCCTTAAACTTTAAGTAACTTCAAACAAAAAAATAGGTTAAATTTAATAAAACATTTATGACTTTACAAATCGCTACAGGAAGAGAATTTGATTGTGTATATCAAACTTTAGCTCGAATGGAATTGAATTAGATCCTTTAATTATGTTTTAATTAAGAAATAATCTAGAATGTATACTTGAGTAAATATTTTTAGAAATAAAAATTTGTATCCGCAAAAATACAGTCACTTTCACTTATGAAAATACTTTTCACTTATTTATATAATAACTTTAAACCAATGTTAATTTTGTTGAATGGTGCTGTAATATCTAGTACTTGTACAATTTTGGCATATCCTGGGCTGTGGTAATTTTTAATCTACCCGTTTAGATTTTACATGGATTAAGCACAAACCTAGAAAAAGTACTTTTTCTAGGTTTGTGGGATTAAGGTTTGCTGTATTAAGGCAAGTTTACATGCTTCAATAAATGTGTGTATAAAATACTTTTATACTCCTGCCAGACATGGTCAGTTGAAGTCACACCAATCGAAAGGTTTTTGGTGACAATAAATTTAAAATGTATTACCAATTTTTATAGGTAATAAATACCACGGGAGTGTTTATTTTGATTTTTAGTGTTGAAAGTATCTTTTAATTAATATGTTTAATCAATTTGCAACAGTAGTCAGCAATTGTAATTTTATATAGGTTGCCTATTATACGGTAGGTAGATAAATATCAGTACATATGTTACTGATTTATTGTATATATTTCGTCAAGTGTTGGTGTGGCATGCAGCTTAACGGAGTTATATTCATATTATTATGGTTATATATATATATATATATATATATATAATATATATATATATATATATATATACAATACAGGGTGTTTAAAACATACGTTCAGAGATTTTAGCCATTTATAGATCTCGTTAATACCAACAAAAAAGTCTTAATAAACATGGGTTCGAAAATCAACACAACTGGACCCTCTCGCCCTATCCACTTGCCGTTGTAATTTTTGTTTAGGAAATCCCTGACCATGATTGAAAAATGTGAAAGAGCCCCATTGTGCGTGTACCACATATTCATTCTATGAATGAGGGATGCATCTTCTAATAATAGTGGCAAGGCATCGCGCAAAAAGGCAAGATACAATTGGCCAGTCAAACGGTTCGGAAGAAAAAAGGTTCTCTCATATGGTCTCCAAAAACACCAAGCCAAACGTTAATTAAAAATCGTTGTCGATGATTCTATTCAATAATAGCATGAGGGTTTTCTTCTGACCAAACATGGCCTCTGTGGAAATTAAAAATGCAATTTCTTGTGAAATTAGCTTTTTCAATAAATACGACTTCACTAACAACTTTCCGCAACTCTTGTCAGTGCCCATCGGCAAAACACCAGAGGTGCAGCATAATCAAGCACAATAAGAGCTTGATAATCTAGGCCGACCACCACCATCGTTTCTTGATTTAAATGCGCCAACTTCGGATAAACTTTGATGGAAATTTGCAAACAAATTGTCACACGGAAGTACCCGGTTCGGAAATGCTTCGGCATACAAGCGACGTGCCTCATAAGAATTACCATTGGCCTTACCGTACATGAAATGTATATCTGCCGTTTCCGCGCTGGTATACGTATTCCAACAACAATAACAATATTCACACTTACAAAAACTGAAACAAATGTTGTTTTATCCACTTCCAAAGCAGACGTGATAAATACGATTTTGTACTCCTACTCTGCGTAAATAATTTGGCTGTATCTTCAAAACGCTTGATTTTCGAACACATGTTTATTACGTTTGTACTGATGAGATCTATAAGTGGATAAACTATCCGAACGTATTTTTTAAACACCCTGTATATATATATATATATATACAGGGCGAATCTTAAAAGGCGGAAAATATTTATATCACGCGATTCTGCATCAAAAATTGAGCAAAAAATTCTACAAGCGTTTTGTTCGAAAACGTTTAGTTTTTGAAGAATTCTTAATTAAAGTTTTGTAAACTTAACAACACTGTGTGGTCTGTCTTACTGAGCTGTGTGTTAAGTCGCCTGCAATTCACATAGCAACGCACTTGAATTAATATGGAACCTAAGGAGATTGTATACAAGCATACTATACCTACTTCATCGTAATATTCAAATTTTGATGTGCTGCTTGCATTGTTGAATTAACAGTACATAACCAGTAAGGAAATATCGACTACGTTTTAAGTTCTTTATTTCGTAAATTACAGCAATTGCTCAAAGTGGTTACTCCCAACTTCTATGCATTTCATACACCAAGGTATTATGCTCTCTTCTAGATTTTGAAGTATACTGTTTTGTTCAATCATTATAACTGCTTCATTTATTCGTTGCTCAAGTTGCTCTCGAGTAGGTTCCACTGCATACACAAATGCTTTTAATCCCCGCAAGAAAAAATCAAGACAGATTAAATCTGGGCTTCTTGGTGGCCAAGGTAATGGACTGCCACGACCAATCCATCGTTCTGGAAATTCATGATTTAACCATTCTCGTGTTTGAATTTCCCAGTGTGCTGGTGCCCCGTCTATTTGAAAAAACATATTTCTTCTTAAATCTAATGGTACATAATTTAATAGATCCCTAAAATTGGTGTCTAAGAATTCAACAAAATTATTCGCTTTTAGGCGATCAGGCAAAATGTGTAGTCCTATAAGCCTGTTACCAATAATACCACCCACACATTAACACTAATCCGAACTTGATGATTTGTTTGGTACAGTGCATGGGGGTTTTCATAGGTCCATTGGTGCATGTTATGGATATTAAATGTTCCATATCTGGCGAACGTAGCTTCATCAGTCCACAATATATGTCCAATAAAGCAGGATCTCTTTCTTGTCCACAAAGTAACCATCTGCAGAATCTGCCTCTTTGCTAATAGTCTTCTGGTAATAATCCCTGTACTCGTTGATAATGATACGGGTGCAAGCCATTTTCCTGTAATAAGCGATGAACTGTTGTTTGACTAACATCAAACATTCTGGCAATGGATCGGATACTTCGTTCTGGTTCATTTTCGACTACATTTAAAATATTTTCTAAAACCAGTGGTAACAATACTCGATGAGGACGGCATCTGTCAGCTACTGACACCTACCTATACATGTCTGCATACTCCACAAAACTGTACTCCATGACGCTTGTAAAACTCCTTGGTCGGGTGCCAGGCAAGCTCATAGCCTAGGGTTCGCTGGATATAAAGTTCGTAAAAATTTATAATGTTTATTCCTATTAGGTACAATTCTACCTTAATTAAAATATCTGATTATTTCAACACCGCATACAACTACAATTTCTAAGTGATTAATGAAATATACAAGAAAATTAAAGTGAATGTTCAGAATGAAATTAATTATTCTGTAGTCCGGTCCTGGAATGTCGGTACTGTAGTCCACTGCACACGAGACGGATCGTTGCCGTACTTGGACTGCACGCGCAGCTCGGAATGTGCGGTTATCAGCTGGCTAAATTAGAAATCAAATATTATTGTTACACAGGATATATCAAGCTGAAATTTACGGGGTCGTTATTAAACGTTAGTTCGGATGTGGTGAACCAAATTTGTGAGTTACAAGTGGTCAAAGTTCGGTGTATTCGGTGAATTCAAATTCGTGGCGGAATTAGAAAGTTTACCACTCAAAACGTAGGTTACCTCGGCCGGCTAAAATTATATTACTGGATCCGTGGTAATTTCCCTCGCTGGAGTTTCGCTTGCTAAAGTAAAATATAGGAATTTGCTGTATTATTCGGAATGTTTAAGGAATAGGAATCACTAGTAAAAATGCGGCTCACACCAGATTAATCTAGTGTACGGATTTATTTAAACGAGGATACACTTCTAATATGCGGTGTCAACCATATAAATTCAGTGTAAGATTTTATTTAAACGGGAATTACTTTTACAAAACGCGGGATTGCAATCCCATGCTAGGCAAAAATACAGGGAAACGTAATTTCTGTAAGAATGCGGCTCACACCAGATTAAAACAGAATTGTTCAGGATTTTCAGGTAAGGTTCTCAGGTTTACGGTAAATTATTTTATAAATTCAGGTCAGGACAGGGTTTTCTAAGCTCGACTACTCTCTTCTGATCTGGACTCAAAAAGTTAATGATTTTTCCTGTGGAGCTCCTTTTATACGCGTTTCCCATCTGATCTGGCTCGGGTCCTTCGCTTCTCGTGTAGCGGGTAGTGGGGAACGCCTCGCTAAAGTCCACTCGCAGCGCCGCGCGCGCTCTTACGGTAAACTAACAACGCGAAAATTTCCTAAATAAATTTAAAAATGCGTTGTTCCCAAGAACTTCGTTACATACCTCGCTTTTCCCGGGGAACTGAGTGAAACTGTGACAACCCACCTGGAGGATAATTTCTGGCTGCGGACAGGATCAATCCGGGATGCTGGTTATAGCTGGCCCGCTTACAATCCTAGGGCAGCGGCTTCGGCGACGGTGACTTTTACAAAGTGATTACCGGTAAATATTCTCTTCCTGCGGCGGTTTCTCTTTAATCTTTGCCGTTCTTTGCAGTTTCTGGGTGGAATGGCTTCTGGAACTGTTGCTGGAGTCGTAGCCTCTTCGGGATCTGGTAGGCAGATGGTCGGCACTGTTACTGGTGATGGAATCGGTGCGGGAACTGAAGTCTCGGTGTGGATGACCTTCGGTTGGATAGGTACGATCCCCAGGTCGGAACTGGACAGGGTTTTCCATGGCGGACTGGTTTTCCAGGTCTGGAGGACGGTACGTACCATCGGGGACGGTGTGTCTGGGGTGACGGCATATTCAGGCGTGGTCGGTTCGGGAGAATGTTCCCAGCTCTGCATCTGGACTGGTGGTTCTGGAGTTCCTGGTGACTTTCCGAAGAGGTTCGACATCTTCGCTACGAGCTGGTCTTCGGCTGTTGGAGACATCTCCACCGGGGAAGGAGGACGTATTAATCCTTCCACCGGCTTCAATGGAACCTCGGGTAGTGGTGTCCAGGCTGGAATATATTGACTCGGGTTCCAGGGGCGGATTCGGACTTTGGAGCGCTTCTTCTTCATTTGGAACGGCCACGGACGCACATTTTTCTTGGTAAGTATGGGAGCCATAATGAACTGATGATCTTCTACTGAGCTCTTCTAGGTTGTTCCGGTCTCTTATAGGGCAGTAGAAGGATCCTCCCTCCTTCAATCCATCTCTGGAGTT
Source organism: Limonius californicus (assembly GCA_014611495.1). Taxonomy (NCBI): domain Eukaryota; kingdom Metazoa; phylum Arthropoda; class Insecta; order Coleoptera; family Elateridae; genus Limonius; species Limonius californicus. The sequence continues at coordinate 50,022 of JABXWE010010722.1, read as the reverse complement.
GGGGTAGTTTCGTGCGCTGCTTTCAGGTCCTTCACGTGCACGCGGCCGATTACCTTGTTGGTTGCAGGATTCTTGAGTTGCACAATAACAGGTGACAATATTCTAGAAATAAGATAAGGGCCGGAAAATTTCGGGGATAATTTGGTCATGATGCCACGGGCAGCGTCAGATAGCACATGTTCACGTTTATATACTGCTTGTCCTACCTGAGGACGGTACGGGCGACGGCGGAGGTTGTAATGATGACTTTGGCGACTAAACGCTTTGGCTAAGTTGTCCTTGACGATTTTATGTATGTCTTTTAGTTTCTGGAGTTGAAGATGATACTCGTTCTGGTTTTCAGCTTCATCTGGTACGGGATCAGTCTCCGAACGGATCGCCTGGGGTTGTAGAACTTCTCGGCCAAAGTTCAGCATGCACGGGGTGAATCCTGTTGATTCGTGCTTGGCGGTGTTGAGGGCAAACGTGACCTCCGGGAGCAGTGAATCCCACTGCTTTTGATTACCCCTCGCACTCTGGGCTAGCATGGTGCCGATTACCTTATTCATCCTCTCGACTGGATTGGCCTGGGGAGTATATGGAGGGGTTAATCGGTGATGGATCCCAAACGCCTCGGTCAGGTTGCGAAACAGCTTGTTGACGTATGGAGTTCCATTGTCCGAGACGACAACTTTTGGTGTTCCCCAGCGGTAAATGACCTTCTCCCGGAACGCTTGAATCACGGTTTTAGCTGTGGCCTTCCTCAAGGGTTGAATCTCCACCCACTTCGTGAATCTATCCTGAAATACCACTACATACACGTTATTTCGGGAAGATCTGGTTAGCGGACCCACAATATCTGTACTGACGGTCTCCCACGGGCCTTCAACTCTGGACCAAAACATTTTCCCAGCCGGGTGCTGCTGAGAAACTTTGAACTCCTGGCAGGTGTGACAGGAACGGACGTATTTGGAGATCTGCCGGTACATCCCTGGCCAGTAGTAATTTTGACACACTCGGGCAATGGTCTTGGCTACTCCTAAGTGTCCTGCTGCTGGTGAATCATGGCATTCCTCCAAGACTGCGCGGCGCCGCGGTATCGGGACGCACAGCTTCCAGGCGGTATGGAATCCCTCGGTTAGAACGGAGTTGGTATCGGGTAGGCTCTTGTACAACTGACCTTCATGTATTTTAAAAGTGTCGTACTTTTCAGGGTCTTGCTGCACCTTCCTCAGCATCCTCAGGTACCAGTCTTCATCGTTAGGCTGCTGAGTGGCGATGACAGCAAGATCAGGTGGTTCCGGAGTTGCATCTTCTTGAGCCCTGGACAGCGCGTCGGCGACATGGTTCAAAGCCCCTTTACGATAAACAACCTGGAAATCGTACTGCTGGAGTTCTAAAGCCCAACGGGCTAATCTGGCGGAGGGGTTAACCATCGTCTGGAGCCATTTTAGGCTGCGTTGGTCGCTGATTACCTGGAAGTGGTATCCCTCGAGGTATCCCTTATATTTCTTAATTGCCCATACAACGGCCAGGCACTCGAGCTCCACCACGGAGTAATTCTTCTCAGCGGGTAACAAGGTTCGGCTGGCGTAGGCGATGACTTTTTCTTCCCCATCTTGGACCTGGGTTAGGACAGCTCCCAGTCCCGTCAGGCTGGCGTCGGTCTGGAGCACGAAGGGCTGGGTGAAGTCTGGGCACACCAGGATAGGCGCGGAGGTCAGTGCCCGCTTCAAGACTTCGAATGCTTCTTGAGGCCCTTCGGTCCAGCGGAATCGGGTATTCTTCTTCAGCAAATCGGTCAGGGGTGCAGCTATCTGGGAAAACTGCGGGATAAAACGTCTATACCAGGATGCCATACCTAAAAACCGGCGTATTGCCCTGGGATTCTTTGGCGGCGGCATGTCCAGGATAGCGGCTACTTTTTCTGGATCGGTTTGTATACCCTGTCGGTTGACGACGTGCCCTAAATACTTAAGCTCTGTCCTACAGAATACACACTTTTCAGGTTGGAGCTGGAGTCCACTGGATCGCAGGCGGCTGAAGACTTCCTTCAGGTTACTGAGATGTTCCTCAAAGTTAGTACCTACTATTATAATATCATCCAAATAACAAAATGCCCGAGGTTCCAACTCCGGGCCGATAATGCTATCTAAAAATCTCTGGAAGGTCGCAGGTGCAGCGTGTAACCCGAATGGGAGGACGGTAAACTGGTATAAACCACGGCCGGGGACCGTAAAAGCGGTTATGGGTTTACTTGCTTCACTCAAGGGTACTTGCCAGTAGCCGTTTTTCAAGTCCAGGGTACTAATATACTGCGCTCCGCGCAATTTATTCAGGATGTTCTGTATAAACGGCAGGGGGTACGCGTCGGTTTTCGTGACCTCGTTCACTTTACGGAAGTCGATGCAGAATCTATATTTCCCCGTTGCTTTCCGAACCAGGACGACTGGAGAGCTCCACGAACTGGAGGAGGGCTCGATCACGCCATCTGCAAGCATCCTGTCGACCTCTTCATTAATGATCGCCTGCATTGCGGGGTTCCGTGGGTAGTAGCGTTGTTTAATCGGCTCTGCACCCTCTTTCAACTTGATCTGGTGTTGTATTTTGGTGGTGGGGCCCTGAATTGTACAAAACTTACCTAGTTCTGTTTCTAGGAATGAATTCAGGTGCTCCAGCTGGTCATGGGTCAAGGGTTTAAGTCCTCCTAGCCCGTTACTGTAGGACTTCTGGTGGAGGACTACGGGTTCACCTTGGATGGTCATCCTATGGTCGCTGGGCAATAGGGCGGCTTGGGTGGCGTTTAAGAAATCCATCCCCAGAACGGCATCGGTGGTTAGCGAAGACATATAATTCCATGTCCACAGGAGAGGGCCCTGGCCCCAATCCACTGGAACCTGGTAGGTCCCCTCGGTATCGATGAGAGTTCCATCGGCTAACTGTACTCCTGCTTGCGATCGCTTGACGTTGTGTACTCCAGCTTGCTCGAGGACGGTTTGGACACTCTTCCCTACGTAGGACTCAGCTGCTCCGGTGTCAATTAATGCATCAAAGGTTTGGTCAAAAATTTTTATTGTCATAAATAACCGGGGGTCCATCGCAGCAACTGGAGTACTCACCGGTGATGTTTTCGGTTTCAGGATGAAGTCGCGTATGTGCTGTAGCCACTGGTGCCATCTGGTAGTCCTAGGTTCGGATCGGGCTGGGGCCGAGAATGGTGGGAACTGCCTTAGGGTTCCTACCGGCCTTGGAAGTTTTCCGTCGGGTGGCACTTGCAATCTCGGGATAAAATGCCTTCCTTCCCGCACCAGCTGCAGAATAGCTTGGGAACGCCTCGACATTGGGACTTATAGTGTCCAGGTTGTCCACATCTCCAGCATGCCTCGACTCGGGACGAAACGGTACGGCTGGTCTTGGGGGTCGTGATAAGAGCCTGGGAGCGGTTTGGAACTGGTCCCGGGGTTTTCGCGGCCTTCATGGGGCTGGCTGGTGGGACACTCCGGTACATCTTTCCTTTGCGGGGCTGGAAAGCGGTCTCGGACACATAAGCTTGAGCAGGAGCAGGTGGTGGTGCGAAGGAAGCATTGGCACTTTGCAGGGCTTCATACTCACTGGTGAGTTGCAGGAGTTCAGGTAACCTAACAAAATCACGCCGGCGAATATAAATTTTGTATTCAGGTCTCAGGTTCTCATAGATTCGTTCCAACTGTTGCTCCCTGGAAAGCTTACCTAGTCGGCGCATAAGGGTCTGAATAGCGGTGACATACTCCCCTGCTGGTTCATCTTGGCCCTGAGTACGTGCTTTGATGTCTTCCTCTAGCCGGAAATGGAACCTGGGTGGCAGGTACTGCATGTAGAAGTTGGTTACGAATGTATCCCAGGTATCCCAGCTTTCTTGGTTGTTACGATACCAAAGTAACACCTTGTCTCGCAATAACTCCGGCAGGGTATGTAACATTTCTTCCTTATTGAAGTTGTAACACTTCCTCAGCTCTTCTACTCTTTCCAGGAACGAAATGGGATCGCTCGCACCATCAAACTTGACACCCCATTTCCTGACAGTATCGCACATCTGGGCCCTAGATGATACCCCTTGGGGCATGATGGCTCCATAGTGAGGCTGGTCCATCTGGTGATAAGCCTTATCAGCATGTGCCTCCCTTATCTCCCCCTTTGTTTCGTTATCTTCCTTTGTTGTACTATCTTCTTTTGTTCGCCGGATGGTGCCCACCTCGGGTAGTTTTCCGGTCTCGAATATCTGGCCCTTGTTAGATTTAAGGAAAGTTACTAACCTTCTTCTTATTTCTTCTAAGGTTCCGCCGGTCTCCAGGCCCAATTTCCGGAGTTCGAGGACGGCTTCCTCCTTACTCAGGCGGTACACGAAGCTGACCTTTCCCTCTGAGCTGGCCTCGTCCATCTCCTCTTCGCGGGGCATCTTGGAACCGGTGCCTTCTCTGGTTTTGCTGTCCGGTCGTTTGCGGTGCTGTAAATCGTCGGGACTTTACTGGAACTGGTTTCTGGACTGGCTGGTGACAGGTTCCTGCTGGTTTTCTTCAGGTCCGCAGCTCGGGCGCCATGTAAAACTCCTTGGTCGGGTGCCAGGCAAGCTCATAGCCTAGGGTTCGCTGGATATAAAGTTCGTAAAAAATGTATAATGTTTATTCCTATTAGGTACAATTCTACCTTAATTAAAATATCTGATTATTTCAACACTGCATACAACTACAATTTCTAAGTGATTAACGAAATATACAAGAAAATTAAAGTGAATGTTCAGAATGAAATTAATTATTCTGTAGTCCGGTCCTGGAATGTCGGTACTGTAGTCCACTGCACACGAGACGGATCGTTGCCGTACTTGGACTGCACGCGCAGCTCGGAATGTGCGGTTATCAGCTGGCTAAATTAGAAATCAAATATTATTGTTACACAGGATATATCAAGCTGAAATTTACGGGGTCGTTATTAAACGTTAGTTCGGATGTGGTGAACCAAATTTGTGAGTTACAAGCGGTCAAAGTTCGGTGTGTTCGGTGAATTCAAATTCGTGGCGGAATTAGAAAGTTTACCACTCAAAACGTAGGTTACCTCGGCCGGCTAAAATTATATTACTGGATCCGTGGTAATTTCCCTCGCTGGAGTTTCGCTTGCTAAAGTAAAATATAGGAATTTGCTGTATTATCCGGAATGTTTAAGGAATAGGAATCCCTAGCAAAAATGCGGCTCACACCAGATTAATCTAGTGTACGGATTTATTTCAACGAGGATACACTTCTAATATGCGGTGTCAACCATATAAATTCAGTGTAAGATTTTATTTAAACGGGAATTACTTTTACAAAACGCGGGATTGCAATCCCATGCTAGGCAAAAATACAGGGAAACGTAATTTCTGTAAGAATGCGGCTCGCACCAGATTAAAACAGAATTGTTCAGGATTTTTAGGTAAGGTTCTCAGGTTTACGGTAAATTATTTTATAAATTCAGGTCAGGACAGGGTTTTCTAAGCTCGACTACTCTCTTCTGATCTGGACTCAAAAAGTTCCTGATTTTTCCTGGGGAGCTCCTTTTATACGCGTTTCCCATCTGATCTGGCTCGGGTCCTTCGCTTCTCGTGTAGCGGGTAGTGGGGAACGCCTCGCTAAAGTCCACTCGCAGCGCCGCGCGCGCTCTTACGGTAAACTAACAACGCGAAAATTTCCTAAATAAATTTAAAAATGCGTTGTTCCCAAGAACTTCGTTACATGATAGAAATACTAAATTTCCTAAAAAAGGTGAATGTTTACTACATTTAGTAGTTAAGGACATTTCTTATATAGGATTATATGTATATACGATAATGTAGTACATTACTCATTTTAGAATATTATTTACTAGTAATTTTGTTAGCCATAGTTCTAATAGTAATTGCATTATTATTGCAAATAGCTTAAATTACATAAACAGTCAAATATTTATAAAAAGCATTATGCCGGGTGGGCAGCTAAATTGCCTCCTTCATCACGTTCGCTGCTTTGAGGAATTAGAAAAAATTTCTTACTTCTGGAGTGATTCGAATCGAGAAGCATTTGAACTAGTGAATCCAAAACTTGATTCTCTTATCGCTGAACCAACCCAGCCCCTTCTAGGTAACGTAAGTGAAAAATTGTGGTGATCAGATTCGACATATGCGGTGCATTTTCTGCAGCGTGTACGTAGTGTTATGCAATGTGTGTGCAGTGCCATTAATTGTTATTAATTGTGTCTTTAACATTATACCGCAAGTTATTAACAATATTGTACGTCCATTATGTAAGTTTTTTGTCAGTTCTAATGAATTTTTTGCCCAATTCAAATGTTATTCGTCCCATAATCAGTACAGAGGTAGAATTTTCTTGCAGTGACAGACATAACCGTTTTGATATATGTCGAGATTGATGCTCAGTCTTCTACAAGTAGGTAGTAAGCGGCCAAAGAGAGATTGCAGTAGGTTGCCTTCGTGGAAGCGGGCACTAACAATGGCTGAAATGCAGGAAGAGATGGAAAACCCAGCAGAACAATTTTCGGAATTTCCTGATTTTTGACGGCATCGAAAGTAATACTGACTAACAATTCTGAAGGCTAAGACAGCATTCTTGAAGGAACAGTGGCTGAAGATACTAATACCACAGAAGGTGAAGTCCCACTCGTTGACGAGAATGTTTCACAGTGGTATGAAGTTGATGGTTTTTATTTTCTCATATTTGTTATGATATACAGTTCAGTGTAAACCAGTCGTTTTGCTGATGGAAAGGGAGACTCTTTTCTTGATGACGCAAGTAGACTTTTGAATGAGGAGGTTCTAGACATCTCAGTGCTTGAAACAAACAGAAATGCAAATTAAATTGTAGAGTATAGCATTCACAGCCAATCAGGAGGGATTAATAAATGGGGTTTCACAAATAGGGGGTTATCTCGGAATCCAAAGACATCTGATTATTGGATTAATAGGATTTTATACGAAATGCTATAGCTGCTGCTGCAATGTGCAGATGTGCAGATACAGGTTTCAATTATTATTCAATGAATTCATTTAGCTGACAATAAGGTTGTCGATAAATCGAACAGATTGTACAAAACAGTGACCAATTTCAAAAGGTTCAACAAACACCTAGTGTTAGAGTTTTCAGGTCGCGCTAGCGCCTGTTACTTGACCTAACGACTGACACTGTGGTATCCGGGACCGACAGCTTCGACGTGCCCTTCACGACCGGTGGCTTTAGTTTTACAACTACGGCACACCCATTCTAGTAGTGACCCAAGACTAGGTTGCTTAACTTTGGTGACCGGTTGATCGACGTCAGCAGCGTTTGGATATGCAACCAGCACGGCCGGAGGATGTAGTAGCAGTAGACGAAACAATGGTCCCATTTCTTGGGTGGTTACTGTTTATACCTAGAAAGAAGCACAAATACGAAGCCAAACTCTTCAAAATATTTTTGTGATTCAGAAGAATATACTTATAACGTGGACAATTTTTGAGGACAAGATTGATCTGTGGCAAATAATATGGGTAAAGGATTAGCCGAGAAAGTGGTTCTAAAAGTTGCCATCGAATTTCTAGGTGTTGGAAGAACAGCCATCACGGACATCTTTAACACTTCAATCCCATTAGCCAATACGGTGAATACGCATCTTATTGGAATATTACGCGGCAATAGAACAGGGCTGCCACCAGCGGTTGTGAAAGCGGGCTTGGAAAAAAGTGAAACTGTAGGAAGAGAAAGTGCAGATGGGTGAAATCAGTAGCACTGTTAGAGTACAATATGAGCAAAGATGGTATTGATATTTCAGACCAAATGTCTAACTACTCTTCTTCACTGCGTAAGGAGATTCGTGGTTGATGCAACCTAACGTATTTCTAGCATGGCAATGGTGATGAATGAATTTTTTATGCTATAGAAATAAATCATTACTTTCTCTTAAGTTGATTTGCTGCTATAACAATCAACAGTTTTATTAATATTAATCATGTTAGCATTTAACACGAAAAGCACCTATCGGTGCAGCCGTATTGTAGTAAAAACTAAATAAGTTAAAAACAAAAACAAACAAACAGCAGAAATCATGCTCATTTACTATCGCAGTTCGGTATACTATTTGTTTATTTGTACCCCAGAGAAAAGCGTTTAGTCAACTAATATCACTACTTTTTGAATGTTGCACAGGTCCTATTTCAATCCAATTTCCTGCAAATACATTATTTAAGTCATTACAAACAAACCAGTGAGTAGGGCATCATGTTGGTACCAAAGATTTCGTTGTACATTAAGTTCTACATCTTCAAACAATCCATGTAAAATCTTTTATAGGATATCCAAGTAACGTAGTCTAGTGAAACTGTCGTGGAAGAAATGTGGTTCAATAATATGGCTGCCTATTATGCGACATCAAAGTTGTACAGAAAAAAATCTTTGAAAATGAGCAACACGTATATACAGTGCGTAATAGTGCAAGTTATGCCTACTTCACCATTATTTCAGAATATTGCTTCATCGGTAAACAACAAACAATTTAAAAAATCCTACGAGGCTTGTTCAACTGAAACTCATCTTTGATCAACTTAGCCTTGAAATAAAATGCAATAATTCAACGACGTTTATTAATGTTAGTAGTGTTTTTAAGCAACACATTCATAAGTTTCTGACGTTTGAATTAGATTCTGACTTTTAAAACTATGATTTTGAAATGGTGTTTGTTGTTGAAAATCCGTCCAAGTTTGATCAGCGTGCGATCCTACAACTTTTATGCGCTGAGGGTGTGCAGCTATTGCAGAATCATACGCAAAAGCAAGCAATGTATGGAAATGCATGTATTGCATACCCAATTGTGAAGGAATGGTGTCGAAAATTTAAGAATGAAAAAGAGAGGACTATGCATGAGCCGCGATCAGGTGCACGGTGTATTGCATTAACAAAAACAATATGGCACGTGTGGAAGGCCTTATTAGAGAAAAAATTGTCGAATTTCAATTAGACAAATTTCAAAAATTGTTGGTGTGAGTGTAGGATATGTCCATAGTATTGTTCGTAATCTGGATTACAGCAAAGTTTGTTCGCAATGGATTCCTCGTCTCTTGTCTAATGAACAAAAATGCTTGCTGGTGACGAAAGTTGGTGCCATTACTATGAGCCATCCAGTAAGTTATCGTCGATGCAGCGGAAACATTCAAGTCCACTACCACCCGAAAAAGTTTAAAGCTAACGTTCTGCAGGCAAGGTGATGTTAACATTTTTTTTCGACCACGAAGAACGCTTGTTGATTGAGTTTAAGTAACCTGGAGTAAATCTCAATGCAAATCTGTACAATGAAACTTTGAACAAGCTTCGCCAAGCAATAAGACTAAAACCTCCGGAAAAACTTACGCGTGGGAGCATTTTGCTGCACGACAATGCTAGGCCTCATGTTGCTAATATGGTAAAAGAAAATCTCCAACGAAAGAAACTGAGGATTTTGGAGCATCCACCCTATAGCCCGGATCTAACGCCTTGCGAATTCCATATTTTTGGACCGATGAAAAAGGCGTTAAAAGGTCGGCATTTTGAGTCTGACGCAGAAGTACAGATAACTGTAGAAGACTTCTTCAATCAGCAGCCACAAGAATTAGTAAAACAATAATGGGAGAAGTGCTTTAACTGGCGGTAATTATTTGTAATTAAATTATTTAATACATTTTTATGAAACAAAGATGGGTTTCAATTGAACACACCACGTAAAAGATACAGAACAACACACATACAGATAGATACAGTCTCCAAAGAGTTTGCATCAAGGTCTACCCCTTAGTTTTAAACGTAAAACATTACAAAGTAGTCTTAAAGTTAAATAGTAGAATATTTCGACCACACTTAAAACACTAAAACCCAAAAACAGCGACAATAGACCTCCTGTGCTGGCTGAAAATAAACAAGTTTGTATATGAAAGACCTTGAATCTTGAACATGCTTACAAATCATATTTGTAAAGTCGCACATAACGCTTTTTGTAAATTTGGTCAGCAGGTTATCTTGCAAATAGATATGGATGATGGCTATATTGTCCCTGAAATAATGCTATTACTAATGAATTTCTAGAAATTATTCTTAACATACTGAAGATATTGCTTGGTAATATTATTAAAGAAACTCCCTTTCATTTTAAAGGAACCACTGAGTGTTCCGTATGACAAATGCTTTGTAAAACTTGAAGTAGCACATCCAGTATAGCATCGGCATTTTTTCCTAAAACAGAAGATGCTTAATATTTCTAGTCGTATCTGTGAACCGACAGTTTCTTCGATTTACCAGGTCATTGCAATATGATAAGTTTTTTAACTTATGGCAGTTTTAAAAAGTTTTGCATTATATTTAAAAATTGCAGGTTAAACTCACTCCTTTCAAATATTATTCCATTCGATCTGTATATTAAATAGTTACTATAAAACAAAGCAGAAATTTTGGGTCATAAAAATATGCAGTTCAGTCGCAAATAAATTTAATCAAAATTCCGAAGATTAAGGAAGTAAAACAGAAACCTCATATACAACATTGATGTAGTACCTACATACATTTTTAATATTTTACTAGCCAGTCTTTGTTCAGGAGGGCCAGTTGACATTTGTTTGGAAGGGAAGTTACCTGTTCTTCTAAATAAGTTAAACAAGGTATGAATCACAGATTCAATTAATTTAGTTTTTAAGTAAGATATTTGATATCCCTTCCCAGAAGTTCTCTATTGTATTCAGTCCTGAACATTTCGGCGACTAGTCCAGCGTGTCGGTTTATTGGTCTTCAGCCACAAGTCATAAAATTAAAATATTAAGAAATGAACCGAGCTTAATTTTGAAGACTACTACAAAATGTATTCAAATAGATGTCGTTTTATTTTTCGGTACTTGTGAGAATAGTATTAAAAGTGTAAACTTCTGCTTGTAATAACCGTTAACGTTTCATAATTTACCTGTATATTACCTCAACTAGTTTTGTGGGTTAATAGTTAATATTTCCAGAATAACTGTATTCAGATTTAGTGGGAACTTATACAGGGCCTGGTATATATATTTCCGGCGGTTTTTATTTGCTAACTTTAACTTTTGAACAATAATTTAGCACTTCCCCCTCCAGTTTAATATAACATATTTTCCATTTTAGAATTCCCATCTCGTAGCTTTCTATGTATCTATATTTGTCATATTCTATACTTACGCTGATGTGCTTGATATCAACTCCATAACTAGTTCATCTGTAACAAACGAATTTATTATGCAGGGCATCAAATTTAAATCGTACAACGTCTTATATCTCTGGCAGTAGAAGAGAAATTCAAAATTTCTAGGAACCGTTTCTATAACATTGAGGGGGAATCAACACGACTCATAAGGTAAGATTTCCTATTCAACCCCTCACGCTCTAGCTACCATAACAAAACAAAAATTAATAACACCCACCTTGTGATACCACATTGAAAAGCTATTCAACAGTAATAAACTTCTTTTATCTGGTTCGTTTTAGAAAAATTAAGAAATAAAACTCGAAAGGTTCAGAATCAATTATTTTAATTCATATTAACATCCGGAGTCAAGACAATGACCTTAACTAAACAGAGTATGGCAAGCCGTCAAGCAATCCAGAGTTCGAGGGAGAGAGCAATGTTGGGTATCAGCCTACGCGATAAGGCCAAACACTAAGATATCCAAAAAAGGTCAAAGGTTGAAGACATAGCCCGAATGATATTGTTAGTGAAATAGTCTTGGGCCGGTCACGTGGCAAGAGAAACAGAATAATGCTGGCCTAAAAACATCATTGCATGGTCGACCACCAAAGAGAGGAACAGATGACATTCCTCAAACAGCGGGAAGACAGTGGATGCGAAAGGCGCAGGACTAAACAGCATGGAAGGAAGGAAGGGAGGCCTATATAAGCAGTGAATACAAGAAGGCTGATGACGATGATATTTAAAAATATTAGATTACATTTATAAAATGATTTTCATTATTCTGTAGTCATTAGTATAGTCTACTCTCAAATTTTTTCGACATTTTAGAAGGTTTTGTAAACAATAGATTTTCAGTGACTTAAGGTAGGTACATGCACTAGCGATTTGCGTTTTGCGGAAAGCGATTTCCGCAAATTTTTGCGATGTCTTTACCAGTTAGTTCATGCAGCAGCGTTTTTATCCGCAGAAAGTAGTAACTTTTGCCTGAACAAATAGGGTGTTTGTAAAGTTGGTAGAGGTTTTGAAGATTCATTCAGCTCATAACCTAGTTTTATAGTCGTTTTTATATTGTGTTTACAATGGAAAATATCATCCTTGCATTGCATGTGAAACGTAGGAGGAAGGCTGTGGCGGCGTGGCTTTTATACAATAGGAACCAGCATAAAAAAAACCGACCTTATGGTGGTCATATTATAGGTTATATTAACAACGCGTTCCAAACAACGCGTCACGTAAACGCATGCGCAGTTCAAAATATTCTCTGCGGAATCCGCTAAATATTGACACCGTTTCAAGTTTTGCGGAAATCGCAAAATCTTAAAGCAATAAGTTGCCGCCTAAACTGCATTCAAATTTGGCCAATCAGAACAAAAATCGCTTTCCGCAAAACGCAAATCGCTAGTGCATGTACCTAGCTTTATAAAAGAAGTGCAATGGGGTTAAATCTGGGGTAGCTAATGCTGGCAGAGCCTAAGTGGTTGAATGGGGAAGGTTACCTTACGAGTCATGATGATTCTCCCTTCATGTTGTAAAAACGGCTTCTAGAAATATTCAATGCCTCGTTCACTTTCGGAGATATAACATATTGTACATTTTAAAATTGACATACTGCGTATTCTTATTGCTTAAAAGAAAATAAAAACCGTGACAAATGTCAAGTTAAACTTAACCTTTTACATTGAGTATCTTTCTAGAGTAACTTCCCTTGACCAACTTTTAGCGAATTTAGATCATACAACTTTTTAAATTAAACTGCTCAAAAATGAATAGTGATATTGTAATGTAAAGTATATATGTTTGTATTTGGCGGCGAATGGTCGTCTATGATTGATATCTAGAGCAAGTGGCAACGTTTGATGTTAAAAAACAAACAACAATCGAATCCAGTTACAATTGTTTAACCGTATTAGTGTTAAGTCGTTTGTGTGTTTGATTGAATAATCTTTCCTGTCTTCTTAAGATCTTTTTTGTTCATTGTTTATTTTATTTGTGTGTTACATTTGTGTTCATAATAATAAACAACAATGCAGAGAAACCATTTAACAATAGCACAACGAAATTTAGCTGTTGCTATGCACCAAAGAGGAGATTGACAGGTGGATATTGCTGATATGTTAGGAGCCACGCAGAGCGTAATTTTACGTGCCCTTTCGCGTCTTCGCGTCTTAGATAAACAGGTACGACTTTAAGAAGGCCTAGAAGATCTTTTCGCATCACAACACCTCGTGAGGACCGACTTCTGGTAATTAATGCAAGAATGCACCCCTTTTCAACCGCTCGACATCTACAGGAAGTGCTCCAGAATGCCACAGAAAATCGAGTCTCCGACCAAACTGTGAGAAATCGTTTGTTTGAGGTAGGACTTACCTCATACCGCCCCCTGAGGTGTCCTGCAAGAATTGTGGTTCAACACGATGACACCGGGTGGAATGATCCAGACGTAGGCTTCAAGAAGCAGCATAGTGGGATGATAGAATGTTTTCGGACGAGTCCAGATATTGTCTCAGCAGTGATAGCCGGCGTCAAAGAGTATGTCGTAGTACTGGACATCGCACCTTACCTCAGTATACCCAACCAGTCGTCGCCTTTGGTGGTGGTGGTCTTATGGTGTTGGCTGGAATTTATTTAGGATGCCGTACTGATCTCCATATCTTTAATGGTGCACTCACGGGCCACCGTTAAGCCCAAGAGATTATTATGGACCATGTTCTGAAACGTCGCAACGCTGCTGGACGGGAATATTTTGTTTTTCTTGCCGACAACGCAAGGCCGCACCGTGCTCGGGTTGTTTTAGAGATGCTTCGAGATGAGGAAATAAACCATCTTGCTCTTCCTCCGCCATTTCCAGACTTCAACCCCATCGAACATGCATGGCAACTTTTGCAGAGACAGCTGGATCATTATAATCCAAGGCCTACTACCGTGCAACAGCTGAGGGATGTATTGCCGGTACTGTAGCATCATATTCCACAAGAACATATTGACAGTTGCATTGAGAGATGTAGACCTGTTATTACTGCCAGAGGAGGTGCCACGCGATATTAGAATTTAATAAATTTAAGTTAAGTCAAAGGAGATAATAACGATTTTCATTATAATATTGTTAAATTTCTTCTTTAAACGTACGTTTGTTGTAATTCTAATGTTCGTTACTAAAAGGAGGTTACATTCTGTTGTTTTGGTAGTTTTTTATTATAAATGCAATTGGTATTGCCTTTAAATGTCTTACACTGGAATATCCCTATTCATTTGTGAGTAGTTTATATATTTTATTGTTCTTATTATTTTTATGGAGGTTTATATGGTTATATAGAATGTACCAAAATTCTTTGAAATGTAACTTAGAAAACATTGTTACCGCTTGGATATGTATACGGTAAAACTTTGATTAGACTGGATCTACACAGTGGTTTACTATACGCATATAAACGTATGTTAGATATAACATTACAGCAATAAAAAATAATTGGAAACATTTATATTCAATTTATAATTTAGTGTAGTTAATTATATTTTAGATTGGTCGGACCAATTATCTCTAAAACTGCTACAGACGAACGATGTTGTGACAAGAGAAGAGTACAGAACAGCAAAAAAATTAAAAATGAAGTAGTTAAAAAAACAATCCTAGAAAAAATGTGTATATTTAGAACAGTAAATAGGAGGAGCTCGAAGTTTAGAAGCTTGGGAGATCATAAAATCGATAAGAACATCTAAAAAGCGGGGACCTAATATAAGACACATAACAAATCAAGATTGGATAAGACATTGTAAACAACTCTCGGTAGAGAAACGACCTAAATGTTTGCAGGAACAACACCAGGTAAAAAACTCGTATAGATCTCCAAATAAGTTAAGTCCAACAAGCCAATGACACAAAACTCAGAAAATGTTCTAGATCTGGAGGAATATACCTACAATTCATATAATATGGACCGGAGAAGATTATAAAGATGTTATCGGCTCTAAATGGAAGATGTTTAAATGGTGAAGAAATGCTGATTGAATGGAGGGATATATATATCAACCATCCATAAAGAAAGGTTCGAAAGCTAATCCCAAAAATTACCGTCGCATAGCCGTCATACCAAAAATAGGAAGAAAAATATATTCTCAAATACTTAGAAATCTAGTAAGACATTGAAGAAAAACAACAAGAGGACCACCGCTTTACTTTGAAAATAGCACTAGAAAAGCGGACCCGACGAAATACAAATACGCATGCGGCGTTCATAGATCTTGAAAAGCGTACAATAGCATCCCAATATCACAACTGTGGAAAGAAAGGGAGAAATTCAGCATAGGAACAACTTTAATTAAAGCTGTTCAACTCTAAAACAAAATTGGTACATCACTAACTGAATTTTTTAATACATCAAAGGGACTAAGACAGTGGTACGGCCTACCTCTTTCCTGTTTAAAATATATCTGGATTAAAATGCAATTTGGGAATTTGGGACTTCAGGTAAGAGACAACACCATATACACTCTTAATTTTGCTGATTACCAGGTAGTGATTGCGGAAGATGAATAGGATCTAAGTTATATGGTAATAAAGCCACAGGAAGAATACGAACGAAAAGGACAATGAATTTGAATAAATGCGCATATTTAATAATAGGAAGCGACAAACGTAACAACCTACGACTTGAAAAAAATCTAAATATTTGGGAGTAACATTTAACAAACAAGTAACAAGTAAAGAAGAGATCCAGGCAAGAATATCTAAAGGGAGAAACGCTATGGGCTTTGTTAACTCAGTACTATCGGAAATAATTATTAAAAGAGATACAAAAATGCGAATTTACAAGTCAGGTATCTATAGTATTATAACATACGACTCAGAAATATGGGACTTAAGCAAAGTTAACAGAATAAAATTATTAGCCACAGATATGGACTTCTTCAAAGAAATTGTATGCGATCGAGGCTGGAGAGGCAGAAATGATGACGTTAGAAGGAATATGAGCATCAGAAGAGATTATGTAAACGAAATTGATAAGAAACAATTGACATGGTTCGCACATACAAAAAGATTGAATGAAATAAAATGGCCAAGAAAAGTATTAAAATGCCAGAAAAAAAGAAAGAGAATGAGATCAGGGAGAAGTTGGAGGGATGACATAAACAAATCAATGGGAACAATAAACTGCTGCCGTAGCACGCAGAAAGAAAGAATTGCTAACTGTGGCTGGAGGGGACAGTCGTAGATAATCTGTGATGATGAATTATATTTTATCATCTACCATTTTTTAGAAAAGAAAGTATAATTTATTTTTAAGTTTCTTCATATCACAGGGTCTATTTAAAGATATGTTCTGAAACTACCCACAACAATTCAAATTTGTCAAAGTGGGGTATTGTTGATATTTATTGTGTCCTCTCAGTACGAAGGGCGTACAAAAATAGTATAGAATGTTTTCGGCATTAAAATATTACTCTTGCCAGTCGGATTGGGGAATTGTGTGTGCTGGGTTGCAATACAAAATATTTATTAACTTCCGAGATAATGCTGCGAAAATGAACCCAATCGAACTCTTCACTAACTGAGCTACCACCACGCAAGAGGTCCTTAAAAGCATTTTAAATATTTGCACAGTTTTTTATTTTAGTCAGTAAAACACATCTGTTTGTAATCTAAATACACAATTTTTATAAATTTTGAGTTACTAAAAGATTTACTTTACAGTATACACGCTGCATAGTTTCACACAGGGTAGCTGCAATGATAAAGCTTACCTTGTATATTAGGATTACAGTAGCTGCATACTTTATGGGATTGGTTTCCTAAAAAATTTAAATTACTATGTAATATTTTATACTGTGTCAATACAAACTTGGTAAGAAATGGCAAACACAACCGCGCGTCTTTAACATAGTATTAGCGAAGCACTCCATCTTGCAATTTACTTTGTTGTAAATTCTAAAACAATCATTAAGTTAGTTATACACCAATTTCGTTATTATACAGCACTCAAAAACACCACTAACATATTACACCTAAACATTATTTTGCTTGGGGTTTCACAACTAGTAACATACATACGAGTATTTCTTTCACTTAAAAGTAAAACATATTCCAACACCAATACGCCAGTTAAGCTTTTTCTGGGTAGTATATATATTATCGCTAAAGTTCAGTTAGTGTATGATACAACTCGTTGATTAGTATGTTCTAATCGTCATAGCAGTCGTTAATGTATTAATCAACAAAATACCTAAACTCAGTTTATAAAGTATATGCTCACCGCAGTCTACATGCTATACGAAGTTTGGCAATTTAATTCACAGATTGGCGGTGCAACACTGGAGTTACGTAAAATTCAACACAGATAAAACAGCATATAATAGTTGACAGTTTATCAGTAGAGGGCGGTCAAGCAAAAACTGTACGGTTGTCAGTTTCTGCGTAGGACGCTAGGGTGTACATCGTCTTTCTGCCAGTCGTTATGGAGCAACAAGTGATTATTAAATTTTGCAGTTTTTAAGGGAAACCTCCAAAAAAAGCTATGAAATGTTGCAAACTGTGTATGGTTTTAAAACGTTAAGTTGTACTAATGTGTTTGGATGGTTTAAAAGTTTCACAGGTGGACGTACAGATGTTCAAGATAATGCTACAACCAGGCGTTCGTCGAGGTTCCGAAAGGCAAAGTCGATCGCAAGGGTTCGTAAAATTGTGACAAATGATCACCGAATAATCTTTTAAGTGATGGCAGATGAGTTGAACTTCAATAAAGAGACAAATTTTATATGACGATTTGAAAAGGTGGAAAATTTGTGCATAGATTTTTCCGCACAATCTTACGGATCGATAAAAATAGAGAATAGTTGTATCGTATGTAGAGTTTGTTCAAACTTGTCGCAATACAATACACATTTTCTTAACTGCATTGCAATTGGTGATTAGTGATGGATGTTAACGTACGATTTTCAAATGCTACGTTACACATGCAGTGGATTGGAAAATTACCACAAAGGCTCGAAACGTTTTATTTGCAATAATCTAGACTCAAAACCATGCGGATTACCTTTTTCGATAAACTGATTATAATCCATAAATAATTTGTACCTGAAGAACAAACAGTAAATACCGCATCCTACGTCGAAGTGATGAAGAAATTATTGCAGTACATTTATTGAGCGCATCTAAAATTCCGAGAAGATGATGGTAAGTTCTCGTTGCATGACAATGCGCCTGCCGATTCTGCACTGATTGCGAACTAATTCTCATAAAACACGGCGTTACTAAGGTCAGTTACCCATTCTGTACACCTGACTTGAAACCAGCAGACAATATTCTGTTCCCTTAGTTGAAAACTGTTCTCAACGAGTAACGCTTTCAAGACTTAGAAAATATGAAGAATAATGTAACCGCCAGATTGAAATAAGTTTTCGAACACTTTTGTGAATTGATTTTAACAACTTTTAGAGCATTGGATCAAAATAAATGAACGTTACTTTAAATAATAATTAAGTTTTTTTTTGTGTTGCATGTTAAACTGCATTACTTTTTACTCTGCCAGTCCGAAAATTAAATTGTTACAGATCGTATGAAAACGCTCTGCGGCAGAATCACTTTACTAGTATATCATCGTCTTATTTAATTTTAAACTAATTTAAACATATTAATGCCGTTTATTTGTTACCCTTAATGTGCTGAAGCCATTGAGGCTCATTGCACGAGGGGAGTTATTTTACGTTATCTACCTAGCTATGAAAACAAAATGCTATCGTGATAATTTTACAATAATCTCAATAATATCCACGAGAGAATGGTGGCTGTGTATGGGGAAAATAGCCCGTCCTATTTTCAAGTTAAATTTTGGTGTAAGTAATTCAAATGGGGCAGGGAGTCCATTCAGGATGACCCAAAGTGCGGAAGACCTGTTAAAGCACGAGCACAGGAGGCTATAAAGAAAGTTGAAGATTTGGTGTTGACTGATCGCCGAGTGACAGTTTCAGTTATTGCAAGAGAAGCAGGTATATCCGAAACATCTACTTTTAAAATCCTTCATGAAGATTTGGGAATGAGCAAGTTGTCAGCACGGTGGATTCCCAGGCTGCTCACGCCTGAACAAAAATCGTGTAGACGACAAATTTGCGAGGATAATTTGGCGGCTTTATCCCAAGATGAACTTCTTCTTTAAAATTGTAACTGGAGATGAAACCGGGGTACACCACTGGGACCCACCGACGAAACAAGAGTCCATGCTATGGCTTCATAAGGGCTCTCCACCGCCTAAGAAGGCGAAGACGCAATTCTCAGTGGGAAAAGCGATGACCACAGTTTTCTGGGATGGTGAAGGGATTTTATGGGTTGAGTATATGCCAAAATGGTGTACACTAACAGGGAATGTCTACAAAGAAACAATAATCAATTTGAAAGCAGCTATACGTAAGAAAAGACGTCACAATTTTGCCCAGAAAATTGTGCTTCTGCACAACTGCAGGGTGCATATAGCACGAATCGTTAAATAAGCAATTGATGAATGCGGCTTTGGGTGTGACTATTACCTCTTTCCAAAACTCAAAAAACACTTGAGAGGGTGTCGCCTTGTGTCGTATAAGGACTTGAAAACTCTGTGGAGTCATATTTTGCAGAGTTATCAAGAGATTTTTTTTCGAAAGCATAGCGTTATTAGAAAAACGTTGGAATAAGGTGTAAGCGTTAACGGTTCTTATGTTGAAAAATAAAATTTTGCTTGTTCTCTAAATTGTTTCCATCATACTTAAGGTAGATAATATAAAAAAACTCCCTTCGTACCTAAGCAAAACATGTGTCGCTGGGACCCAAACCCGAGTCCGAACGTCGCATCCCGCATTTATCTGTAGCCTTGGCTGCAAGCAGGAGAACCAGTCGCCTACCCATGCCCCTTATTAATGCCAATACGGCTCTCATTTATAGCACTTGATATAAACTAACTTTTAAATAATAAATAAATAAGGGGTGTTTTTTAAGAATTTGTACTAATTTTAAGAAGTTAGTAGGTTTTGGTTTTCATGGCAACCAGACTGCTTACTTGCCGGTTTTAAGAATGTTTGTTGTGTTAATATAGTTTTACAGTTAGCAGTCTAAAATTTGCTTTGCTAATTATAAAAATTAAGTCTAAAGGGTTAAACCTACGCATTCGTATGTACAACTTCTACAAAAGTAACCTAAACAGGGGAAAAGCTTTTACCGTGTCGCATTTTGGATAGGAAAATGTGCCATGTGCCAAATGTGACGCATTGACAACAATTTACCTGATGAAGGAAAACTCGGAAATAGTCGGAAGGCTACAAATCTAGCAGAAAACAAAATGTGGAATGTGGTGAAGATTTTTGAGAACAATGATTGTGATCCTATTCGTAGTGAAGCATGTAAATTGAATGTATTGGAATGTATCTCTGCAAAACTTTAAAGAATAAGACGAACATTAGATATCGTAAGAAAAAGTCTGTATCCGCGACACACAGATACTTAAACTTCAGTTACAAAGACAAAATGTGGCCTCCTGAATCGAAATTCTTCTGAAAAGTCTTTCATTTTAGATGATAAATCATATTTCACCCTTTTACATTCAAGTATTACCGGTAATGATGGATTTTATAGAGTGGCATCTCTATAAGTTCAAGCAATATAAAATTCTCATGTAGAGCTAAGTTCGAAGAAAAAGGTTTGGTTTGGATTGCAATGGTTCCGAATGGATTGAGTCATTCTATTATCCGCAAGTCTGGCTTTGTTATCAATTCACAGAAGTATTTGAAGGAATGTATTTAGCGTCGTCTTATTCCCTACATTCGGGCGAATTATGGATTTGATGATTACGTACTTTGGCCAGATCAAGCAAGTTCACACTACGCCAAAAATGTCATCCAATACTTGCGTAATGCAAACATCAGCTTTGTGGAGAAAAGTAATAATGCCGCTAATGTACCGAAAATTCGCCCAATCGAAAACTTCTGGAGTATTTTAAAATCCCAAGTGTATAACAAAGGATGTAGAGCTTCAAATGTTGATCAGCTAATTACTAGAATCCGGTATTGCCTCCGAAAAGTTGATTCCAATATACACAAACTAGCAAAGAGTCGAATCGATTTTTTGCGCCGAAATGGTGTTAGAAACTCTATAACTTTATGATCAGTACTATATTATACTGTGTTTCGTGTTATATTTAACCTTTGCACTACGAGCTAAGGTGAATATATTTATTTGATGTTGAAATTTGTACGGATTTTTTAGAAACACCCCTTATTTTATTTAAAAGTGACGACTGAGATAATATTCCTTATAATTTTGTTTTCTTATGTTAGTTCTGTGTTCAAATTATTGTTGCATACCCAGTACAAGATAATTAATAAATACACTTTAGGACCTATAGTTATACAGTAAATCTGGGTGTTTCTTTAAGTTATGTGTAGACTGTTGCAATACACGTAATCGATTATTGCTTGCTTGTATTTGTGAATATGATAAATACTAGCTTTAGGATCATTCAAGCGTACAATATCGTATTGCATCTGGTGCGTTCTTTATGGAAACAAAATCTGTAACCTCTGTCCAAAGTAATTTTTGACAATATTTTAATGTTAAAGCCATTATGGAAACTTCTCGTTCAAAGAAAAAAATTAGAAATAACAACTATTAGTAATATCTGCCACATACTTATAATACTCCAAAGATCTCTCCTCGGTGAAATAGCAGCGGCGTTGGTCAACGGCAACATTTTTCAAATCTTCAGCAGCATCTTGCACATCTGGCTTAAAGTCGACATTTGATTCTATACCAGGTGACAAATCAAAAGCATTTTCGGACACCATTGGAAATTCTGTTGGATTATGCAAAACTACCTGCAACATAGATTATATTTTGATTACCAAGAGACTGCTTATTTCTGAAAATACGAAACGAAGATAGTTTTCTAGTACACAGTCATTAATATTTCTAGTTTTCTTGAAAAATATTGTTAAAGTATTGTCCTGGTATTTTCTATTAGATCTAGGTTTGAATTGATAGTTCATTTGCATCACAACAGGACAACTAGCTTCATAAACATTTGTCAAAAAATGTTTAAACTTTGTTGGGTTTCTAAATTTACAACTTTTTTAAAAGCAGCCCGTATATACGAGGCTTGTTCAACTGAAACCCATCTTTGATCAACTTAGCATTGAAATCAAATGACGTTTGTTAATGTTAGTAGTGTTTATAAGCAACACATTCATAAGCTTCTGGCGTTTGAATTTGATTCTGACTTTTAAAACTTCGATTTGGAATGGCGTTTGTTGTTAAAAATCCGTCCAAGTTTAATCAGCGTGCGGTCCTACAATTTTTATGCGCTGCGGGTGTGCAGCCATTGCAGATTCATACGCAAATGCAAGCAGTGTATGGAAATGCATGTATTGTGTACCCAACTGTGATGGAATGGTGCCGAAAATTTAAGAATGGAAAAGAGGAGACTATGGATGAGCCGCGGCCAAGTGCACGGTGTACTGCATTAACAGAAAACAATATGGCATGTGTGGAAGGCCTTATTAGAGAAAATCGTCGAATTTTAATTATTGAAATTTCAGAAATTGTTGGTTCGAGTGTAAGATCTGTCCATAGCATTGTTCGTAATCTGGATAACAGCAAAGTTTGTTCGCAATTGATTCGCCGTCTCTTGTCTAATTAACAAAAATGCTAATGTGGTAAAAGAAATCTTCAACGAAAGAAATGGAGGGTTTTAGAATAACCACCCTATAGCCCGGATCTATCGCCTTGCGATTTCCATATTTTTGGGTCGCTGAAAAGGTGTTGAAAGGTCGGCATCTTGTGTCTGACGCAGAAGTACATATCGCTGTGGAAGACTTCTTCAATCAGCAGCCACAAGAATTCTATGAGCAGGGTATACGTCGGTTAGTAAAACAATGGGATAGGTGCCTTAACTGTGACGGTAATTATTTGTAATTAAGTTATTGAATACGTTTTTTATAAAGCAAAGATGGGTTTCAATTGAACACACCTCGTAATAATATAATGCATAATAAAGAAAATGGGATATAATATTCTTTTTTTGATTGGTATGAACAGTATGTACTTCTATCAGCTCATGAATTTCATTCTGTTAAAAATCCATTCAAAATAATTTAATAAACATTTTACCGTATACATTCTATTAGTTGCTATGGAGTTCAGAAATTCAAATTGTTCCCAAGTGTTCGCCATAAAAGTATCTACTCAATTTTTAAGTACTTTATTACCTTTAATCCTATACTGTTGCTGGTGGTAGTGCAGTAGTAGTTAGCTACGTCGACATCTACAATAATTGTAAGTCCTAGGGATCTTCCATGACCTAAAATTGTATGATAGTATAGTACAGTCTGTTTCAGACCACCTGTCCCACCCTTTTTCTTTTGAAACGCGATTAGCTGTAAAAATGATGAAAAATTTTTTACTAAGAAATCATAAGCAAAGACTTTATTGACACTGCTAGAATTTTTCGGGGAAACCTGGAAGTAGGGAAATCCGAAAGCAACTTTGAAAAAGTTACGTTTGCTATCGTTGGATAGGGATTTTAAAAGAATTCTTTTTTATTTGAACATTTTTTGGTACCTCTTACGGCCGAGGAAATAATTTTAAGAAAGGAAAAATGAAACAGTAATTTTTATGTTTTTATGAATAAAGATATAAAAATGTCTACACATGTCATTTAAACACGCCTGTGTTCTTTTTGCAGCCCTATCGGTTGCGCAGAGTACTTCTTCGGGGGAGAGGAAACGGCAAGCTTCTTGAAGATTTTGTCTCTTGTCCATCCTTGTGGTGCGGTGTCGTTGGTAGACGAGATTTTTCAATTGCTTTCACAAGAAAAAGTCTACCGGCTTTAGATCGGGGGAACGCGGTGGTCATGTCACCTTTCCTAAAATCGATCTTGTGTGGAACAGGTGTTCTACTGAACGTCGAGCAATAACCGAAAAATGCGTTGGGCACTCGTTCTGTTGCAGCCACATGGAGGTTCTCGTGTTCAGTGAAATATTTTCTAATAGATCACCATGAACATATTTATTCAAGAAAATCGGTTTACGTTATGCCATTTAAACTTCTTTCGAAGAAGTAAGGTCCAATTATACGATCTCTGAGGAGACCACACCAACGCTAAGACTCCATCTGGTTTGGCCGTCCACTTCCCCCAACAACCGTGGATTTTCTTAACTCTAATAGTGCGTTGTGGATGTTCACTTCACCTTTACCTTTAAAGGTAGTTCAGTCAGTCCAAAGAATTCGACGGTGAATGTAAGGGCGTTTACTAAGATATCAATTGCAAAAAACACTCGACTTTCGAAATCATTATCGCTTAGTTGTTGGTGAAGGTTGATATGATATGGATGGAAACCTGCAGATTTTAGGATTCGCCATACGGTTGCATTATTTATTCCAGAACCTCGAGACATTTCTCCAGTAGAATCATGGGGATTTACAACAACAGCGGCGCGGATGTTCGCTTCTCTTCAATATCTAATGGGTCGCCCGATTCGTTGATTTCTATTATTATTGCACTGAATTTGACCGGTTGTTCGCACACGATTAGCAAGATGTCGGAAAACTTTACGAGAGTGATGTATACCCTGTGGATACCTTCTAGCGCAAAGACGCTCAACAGTCTTAATATTTTGGCGCCATTCATTCAATACCATCAGCATATCGAATCCTTCTTGGTTAGAAAAAGGCATCGTATTGTGGAAAACAAAACAAACAATAAAACTACTTAAGAATAATGTGCAAACGCAAAAGATTGTAATTACTGAGCAAAACACAAGGATCACAACAACAAATTCTAACGATTAGAACAATTGAATTATGATTAACAATTAGATCGCAAGTACTTACTACGATTTTTAAATTATAATAGGCAAATAGTATTAACTTTTTTTATAAATTATTTCCTCAAACGTAACAGATAAAAATAATTTTTTAATTGAAAAATATTCTTTTTATAATCACTATCAATGATCAATCAGCAATGATACCAAACATGACCTACGCTTCAATTTGAAATTTCAAAGCAGCTTCCGGTTTTCCTTACTTCCAGTTTTTCACTAGCAGTGTCAATAAATTTATTGTAATATATACAGGGCGGTTTATTTCTAAATTGTTGTTCTTAGATGCGAAAAAAACTAGCAGAACTGTGATTTTGACATATATTAAATTATGCTTGCATATTTATACAACAGCGTGCCCCAATTTCAAACCTAGTTGTAATTTCGGAAACTGCAACGAATACAAGTTTGGTTTTAGAAAAAGAAACACAAACAGTCTGCTTACAATAAATGAGCTGTGGATTTATTTTCCTTCCCCAACTGTAGGTAACAAAACATGGTTAAAGTTTAATTAATTTTCTGCCATAAATAGTACAAATTTGATTTACCCACTTATGCAAGCAAAGTCGTTGCTTCAATGTTTTGATAAACATTTCAGTCTCAAAGTAATATCTTTCGTATAAAATGTCTACCGGCTTTCAATAACACATAATTTTCTATTTACAGACAGGCGTTATTAGTATTATTTTACAAGGAAGGTAAGTAACGAATCTGCTAGGGTGACTATCGATATTGATTTTGCTAGTTTATTAGAAAATTAGCTTATCCAGCTCTATCTGTAGCTTAAATACTTACAATTTAATAAATAGCGTGCGAACATCTTTATTTAAGTAAAATGTTAGTATGAAGTAAATTTAGAAGAGATTCCTGGTACCTACCTAGATGTAAATTATTAATGTTAATTGTTAGAAATATGTGAAATTTTAAACAGCTGAAACATATCTAACATTTTCTATGCGAAAAATGATATTTTATTTGACTTCACAGGGGATTATTTTGTTTATAGTTTTGCAAATTGATGTTATATGTAACTCTATATTGTTTTTAGTCACATGTTGATAAAACAATAACTGTGACTTGTTATCTACAGTAGCGAATAAAAACTAATTCACAATCTTATTGCTTGCTTAGAATATATATTGTTTATAATTTCAAAAACTTTGGCTGAGCTGCATTTCTAGACTTGATTTCTCCGTAAAAATATTTGTGCTTATTACAATTTAAGTAAATTGTGGTAAACGGTAAGATTGTCAAGAAATAGCTAAAAGATCGGCACAAAAAGTATTCGATCTGAATTTAGACGTCATATAAAATTCTGCATTACCATTTTGTAAATCGTTGACTAGTAGTGTTTTAAGTATGGTATGTTACACATATTCTTACACAGGCACACACAGACGCACACATAAAAACACACAGATATACTGGAATTTTGTAAAAACCACTTTTGTGGAGAATGTTCGCGATCGCAAAACATTATCATACTGGGAGTATGAGTAACTATAAATAAATTATTAAATTATTACTGGCTGTACATAAATTTACAGTGAGATTACTATATTGTACAGTCAAAATACATGCTTTTACTAACCTGGGATTCTAAACGGAAAAACATCGTGTGGAGAATTGTGTGAATATCCACGTTCCGGATCCCAACTGTCAATACGGTAGTTATCGCGAATTGAACCGCTTTCACCCTTATACTCCCTATAACCGGGACGATTAATTATTCATTATAAACTTCGAATAATCAGAAAACAGTAATTATTTACCTCAAATTGAAATTAAAAGTATAGGCATTACAGTATATACAGGGTGAATAAAAAGTAACGAACATCGACTCTACAGCCTTAAATAATAACTTTACGAAAAAAAGCTTCTAACAAAAGTTTCCTATCAAGTTATTTGCTGCAATTTGGCGTTTTTCATTGTTTTTCAATTGTCATATGTTTTAGCGATGACGCCATCAACATTTTTTTTAAATGACAACCTATACTTTTTATGTCATGACCAGTTAGTGCTTTTTATTATCTCTGCAGCCATGTAAAAATATTATACATTTGCATAATAAGAATTTCAAGAACAATCACGATTAACATTTATTTTTGTCACTGGCAACATTTTTCATCAGGTACACTTATTACTAGATAAACAAAAGACAATAGTAGGCAATTGTTGGAAAATGTTTAAAATTGAACAAATGCAAATCTGTAATGTCAATTCGGTCATAGTTAGCATTAATAAGTGATTAAAATTTAGTCTGTGTCCTGTGTTAAATACGAATTTCTAATCATGGTACGTTTAACAGAAACTGAACCTATCAAAATTTTGATGATGATCGGGTACGGTGATAAAAAGACAACTCACAACGATGTGTGCGCTTTATTTAATACTGTGCATCCAAATTGTGAACCTGTTACGCGGTCTACTATACCCAAAATTAATAGAAAATTTAGAGGAACAGGCCACGTCAAAAATTTTGATAAAATTGGCCGTCCAAAAATAGCAAGAGACGATAAAATGTTGGACATTGTGCTTACAGTTTCCGAAAATCCTCATACGTTAACACGACAATTAGCCCTGGATAATAATGTCAGTCGAGGAACTGTACTGAATATTTTACGTACAGAAAAATTTCATTCCTATAAGGTTAAACTTGTTCAAGAATTATCAGAAGATGATTTTGATGGGAAAATTCAGTTTTGTGAGGAAATGATGGACAGGTGCCATAAGGACCCACAGTTGTGAATTCTATTATCTTTTCCGACGAAGCCACGTTTTCTTTAAATAGAGCACTGTAAATCTGTAAATCTGTAAATCGGCACAATTCCCGTTATTGGTCACGACATAACCCACATTGGATGGAAGAATTACACATACAGTATCCACAAAAAGTAAACGTGTGGGCGGGAATTATAGGAGACAGAATTCTTGGTCCTTTTTTTTTGATGGCACATTAAATGCTGATCGGTATTTGAATTTTTTGAGGTTTGAACTTGTTCCCGCGTTAGCTGCTTTATTTCCAAATACAGAAAATCCGTACACGCCGAAGGATAGAATTTGGTTGCAACAAGATGGCGCTCCATCTCATCATTACGGCATTCATGTATGTAGGTGGATAGGAAGAAGAGGACATATTGAGTGGCCAGCGCGATCTCTGGATTTAAATCCACTTGACTTCCTTTTATGGGGCCATCTTAAAAGTACAGTATATACAAACAGACCAGACAATTTGGAAAATCTAAAAATTCGTATCCGCGAGCATATACGAGCAATATCACCTGCTACAGTTCTAACTGCAGTTCGAGGATTTTCTGATCGTATTGTCCACTGTCAGACAGTGAATGGCGAACAGTTTATACATTTGCTTTCTTAACTTGATATTAAATATGATTTGAAACTATTTTACTAATTTGTGGACCTGCTGTTTATCTTGCAATAAGTGTACCTGATGAAAAATGTTACCAGTGACAAAAATCAATGTTTATCGTGATTGTTCTTGAAATTTTTATTTTGCAAATGCACGTAGTTTTTACATGGCTGTATAGAGAATAAAAAGCACTAACTGGTCATGCCATAAAAAGTATAGGTTGCTATTTAAAAAAATGTTGATGACGTCGCAGCTAAAACATATGACAATCGAAAAAAAAAAAATGAAAAACGTCAAATTGTGGCAAATAACTTGACAGGAAACTTTTGTAAAAAACTTTTTTTTGTAAAGTTATTATTTAAGGCTGTAGGATCGATGTTCCTTACTTTTTATTCATTCTGTATATAGCAGAATATTGACGAAATGCATTAAATCAGCGTTACCCAAACCCTAGAGCCTCCCCACCCCTTGAGAGGTGTAGAAGTCCTTAAAGGGGAGCGTAACAGAAAAATAGTAGAACGGAAATTAGTATATTGCAACTTGTACAAAACATCGTAACTTCATGCTTATGTTTAACGTACTATTTTTTTTACACAAGATTGTATACAGTATGTTCATTAAAAAAAAAACTCGCAGCTGGCCATGGTAAATTTACGTATAGAGTCTTTTTACAGCATGCACTTTATAGGAAGCGAAATAACGAAATTTACTAATTTTTAAATCAGTACGTAAAACACTGTCAATTGTAACATATGGGCTAAATAAAAATTGATAAACATTTCAAAGCCTGCTAGTTTTTTTTAATGAACATACTGTACCATGACGTGAGGTCACTACTTCGTGTACGTAATCTTTAGACCAAATATAGTTAAAAATTCTAATAAAGTTATGCCCTAAAATAAACCGTTTACAAAATACAGAGTGTTAAATTATTATTTATTAAATAATTACAATTTCAGAAAGGCCAATATTTATTTCAATTTTAGTTTAAATTCACTATAAAGATGGTTCAAAATATCCACCTTTGCTCTCGAGACACATTCTGGTTCTTCTTAAGAGACATCTGGTTGCCCTACGTAACATATCATTGTTATTCCGAATTAGTTATGCTGCCTCAAAAATGCGTCTCCTAAGAATTTCAACAGTCTCTGATGGTGTTTGGTATACCATATCTTTCATATGGCCCCACAAATAATAATCTAAACGAGTTAAGTCCGGAAATCTTGGGGGCTAGGGTTGCGGTTCTCCTCTACCAATTGCACGTCCTTCAAACCGTTGATTCAAAAATTGTCTTATATGTAACGCAAAGTGCGCAGGGGCACCATCGTGCTGGTACCACATACCATGTCTGATCCCCAGAGGGACATCATCTAACAATCCTCCCAAATGATCTTCTAGAAAGTTTAAATATCTGTCGACGGTTAAATGGTTCTCAAAAACGAATGAACCAATGAGCATGTTATCAATAATTCCACACCAGATATTCACTGAAAACCTAAGTCAATAATTTGATACTGTGATTTCGTGTGGATTTTCCAAATCCCAAGGGTGGCTGTCCTTTCTGTTCGTTAATCTATTTCTTGTAAATGTTGCTTCATCCGTGAATAAAACTATTAGGTAGGTTTCGATTTTGATTGACCTAGGGGCAAAATTTCACACAATTAGCGAAATGTGTAGGTAAGAGGGTTTGAACAGGCTGGATATGAAATTGATATAAACCATGACGTTTTAATGCTTTCCAAACTCGCATTTGTGGTACATTAACTTGTGCAGATACACGACGAACAGAGGAGAAAATGACCACTCTTTCGTTTCGACTTCTTTTCACCTTTCCTACACGTAGGTGAAATAGTGACTTCACGCCATTTTGAACAATCTTTATAGTAAAATTAAACTAAGATAAAAATAAATATTGGCATTTATGAAATTATATTTATTTAATAAATGATAATTTAAGATTCTGTATTTTGAAAACGGCTTACTTTAGGGCAGAACTTTGTTAGAATTTTTAACTATATTTGGTCTAAAGATTACGTACACGAAGTAGTGACCTCACGTCGTGGGACACCCTGTATAATGTACTTACGAGTACAATCTAAACCGACGTAGAATTTACGAACAGTTTATTTAAACACACTAGTGACTTAAATGCGCCTATTTTGAACTGCATAATTTGTCCAAGTTTGGTTCTAAATGAGTAACCGCTATCCTTACTTCACGTTCGATGTTGTGTTGTCGGTTTGTGTATTTCGATTTTCTATAAGCTACTGCAGAGTAACCAACATCACAAAGATAAGATGTAGGAAATGGCAATATAAGCTGCATAGCTCTCTTGAATTCCTCTTGAGAATTAATCCAAAACTCGACAATTGTTATCGACAAAAATTGTCTCTTCTTTTCTGTACTTAATGTTAAATCAATGAATTGTTCTTCTTTTTCCAACGATAAATCTGTAGTTGTAACTTCAAACAGATTTGTTATTCACTCCTATTTGGTAAGAGTAAGAAGATTATCATTTTCAAAGAAGTAACGTTGTATGCATCTAAAAACGACACATGCATTTGTATGGCTTGATTTGTTATGGTTAATAAATTTCTATAAATTAATATACACATCTGTGTCTTCACTGTTTGTCTTGTTTGACCAAAGTTCCAATTTTCCTGAAAAGTCGTTAAGTTTATCTGATAGTTGTAATATATGAGTAATATTTCCTTGCAACTGGGGATTTAAATAATTAAATTTTTCATAAATGTCAGTTAAATGGGCCAGTTTCATTATGAACATTCCGTCAATAAAATTCTCGACATCTTTGTGATGTATTTCTTTTAATCGTATATATTTCCTGCCTAAGTTCAAAGATCCGTGTATGTTGTATAACTTTTCTACGTGATAACCACCGAGATTAGCAATAAAACAGTAGTGCTGAATGGTCAGCGCCCACATTGAAGAAAATAGTTTTTCCCGTAAAGCCCTTGTTTTCATATAATTTACAACAGATATTTCAATGGATAATCCAAATAAGGTTGTGGGCTGCTTTCCCTCCGAGCAAGTGATCTTCTGTGTATCATGAAATGGGGTGCAAAGTTATTTTTGCGTATAAGTATATTATGTAGACCATCATATTTTCCTGCTATTGTTAGTTCCCCATCGTTACAAACACCAAAACAATTTTTCCACTTTAGGCTAAAGTTTTCTATGTAATTATCAGTCATTTGAAATAGATCCGCATCTGTAGTTCTTTTCTGAATTACTTTGCGGAAAACTAAGTCCTCGCTTGTAGGATGCATTATCACAGTAACAAACGTAGGCTATCAAATGTGCATCTATGATAATATGCGTCGTCTCGTCTAGCTGGAATAACAAATAATTTGTTTGTAAGTTTTGCAAGAAGCTGCTCCTGCAGATTATCTGAAATATCATCAATGAGCCTGGTAATAATATTATTTGATACTTGTATTTTCTGAACCTCTTCAGCGTAACCAACTCCAAGCATTGTCGCGAGCGGCAGTAGGACGAACAAGATTTTCAGGATAAGTCTGAAGTTTCTTGAAGCTATGCAATGTGCAACTTATAAGATTCAAGCAGAGCTTTTTGAGGTAACGACAAAACTATATTAAAGGCTAATTTCTGCTTACTAAACTCTTTCAATTTCTTTATAAAGAAATCGCGAGTTTTATTTCCATGATCTTTATGATTTATTTGCAAATGCCTTTTTAGATTATTTGGTTTCATACTGTTAGCAGCCAAAATATTTAAACATATTACACACTGTGATCGCTCTTCACCATTAATGACTGTATTTATAAAACCAAAATTCAAATACTCATCACAATATTTCCTAATTTTTGTTTGGGAGTGTTAACAGCTTCTTTATTTACAGACGCAAATGTACTTGCACGCTCAAAATTACGTTTGGACCCGATTAAGTATATTTCCATACTTGGAAAAATATTTGTACACACTTTAAATCACTCAGGTGCATCAGAGCACAAACGAAATATTACGCGCCTTCTCGCTGCTACACTTACTTTTAAACTAACCTAATTAAACATGCATCATACGTTCTGTCCCCACTATCACAAGTTCTAGACCATTCTACAGCGCTGGGGAAAGTTTGAGATTCCGTCTTGCAAGAAAGGTGGGCGTATACTATAACATTTAAAAAGGGCGCCGCAAACCATAAAAGTTTGGGAAACGCTGCACTAAATGCATTTACGTCTCTTGTCTTATGCGTGGTTGTGGGTTAGATAGATAGAAGTAGCTACTAAGGCTTGACGTACTGCTGTTTCAAAGGATATCTTAAAAGGTAGTCCAAAGGAAGTAGATTAAAAGTGCAGCAGTATCCCACGTCGGTTAAGATGGTGGTAAATAAACGGTTGCAGTCAATTTCACTTAAGCGCCATTTGCAAAACTTTAACATTTCTTGGCAGGAATGATGTACCTAAATATAAGTTCATTAATTAGTGTTAAATCGCATCCTTACGAAATTAGCATTCTTCTCCTATAAACAATGTATAGCAAATTCGAAATTCATCATTGAGATATAATTTTGGTTAAAATGATTTATAGGGCTTTATATTACTATGAGATACCGTCCTATTAATTAACTACAATATTGATATTTATCCCTATAAAAGAAAAATGCTATAAACTTTGCTTCGTTCCAAACGTGCCCAAACAAATTATTCACTAACAAATACTCTACTCTTAATGTTACGATTGTTTATATGCGGTAAAATAAATGTTGCGCTGTTTGATCTGGGAAACAAACAAATGTAGATGACGCATTACTTGCAGATTTATATATCCAAATCTCGTAGATTACTGTTATCCCTACTTTAGCCTCAGGAAATGTTTTTAAAATAACTGTTCTAACAAGTTTTTATTAATATATTTTCACTATATTAGGGCAAAATTATAATTTCAATTAGTGCCACATCATGCATGCTCTCCGCTTGATGGACAATTTGCAACTGACTTCTCACAAACAAAACGTTTCTCGCGTTATCCATACAAAATTTACCGGGGGTGATCATAGCTTCATAGTGATTTTCGAGGTTAGAGAGTATAAACAAAAGACGAATCCAGGCCAACACGTGAAAATGTCACGTAATTCTAAATTTCAACAACCAATCAGAAAGCAGATCAAACTTGCCAAAATTTAACTAACTACTAACTGATATATTTTCTATGCCTAAAGATACAATAAATCTGACAACAGAATAATTTTCTACTTGAAATTTGCATTTATAGATATCTCACGCGGCTATATTCTAATGCTGGCATAAATAATAGACATCTATATTCATCAAAAATATACATTTCTGTATAAATAAAATTACTTGACTTATTTATAAACACTTAACGTTCACTGCATGTGTGCAATCTAATGAAAAACTCAACGGAAATGACAAGACTTGAAAAAAATCAGTTTCATAATTTGTTTCGTAAATTAATACAGAGACTAACTCCAATATTAATTAAATTTTAAGCTTAATTAATCAATTAGGGATTGCTACTGTAGTACAAGACACATAAGATCAGACCATTTCTTGTCAATATACAACATTACACTACCAACTAGATGGAAGAAATTTACAATTACCACATAAACAAAGAAAGCATTTAAAATGCACCTACTACAGGAAGAGGTATAAGACACCTTTACCAAACAATACAAGACGTATCCGAAACAACGCTGAACAACATCAATTTGGAATGGCAAGAAATTAAAAACATAATAGGACACGCAACCTCGGAAGCTTTAAGTACAAGACATAAACGATACAAAAACTGAGGATTAACAATATGGAACGGAAACATCACTCAACTGATAAATCAAAAGAAAACTGCGTATCTGCAATACTTAAACAAATCAACACCGGAGAACAGAATTACCTGTATGCAGCTAAGCGCTATATCAAAACGTGAACTGAGGAAATTAAACCGAGAAAGCTGGAAAAGATATGTATATGCCCTCAAAGATGATATACATGGGCGCCATAAGAGAGCTTCTAAAGCAGTCAAATACTACCAAACCGTAAAAGACCGACTACAACATAATTCAATCTCACTAAGCACCTGGTATAATTATTATCAAGCACTAAGGACAGATTTGGAATCGAACACAGAAGACAAGGTATTTGTTAACATTAACGAATACGTCGATCTGATCACGTACCATGAAATGATGGAAGCGATAATAAGCTTTAAAAACAAAAAAACCCCCGGTTGTGATGGTCTAAACATGCAATTATTCAAGAACGCTTCAAATACGTTATTTGTAAGATTTTTAAATTTCCTTAACGTCTGTTGGAAAACAGGACACGTTACCGAAGACTGGGGGATCCGATATTTAAAAAAAGGTGAGAGAAACAAGTGTAGCAACTACCGAGGAATAAGTCTGATAAATTCTGGGTACAAAATATTTGCAAAAATCGTTACAAGACTAATAAACACTATTAGTGAACACCTCCTCGGCAAAGTACAACATGGATTTCGAAAGGGCTACTCATGTACAGACTGCATATTCTCTGCAGTGCAAATGATTGAAAAAAGGCGGAAATTTAATTTACCAGCATTTTTAAAGATTATGCCAAAGCTTTCGATAGGGTGAACAGAAATAATCTATGGGAAATTATGCTTAACAAAGGCTTTCCCCAACACTTGATTAGAATTGCTCAAAGTCTCTATGCCAACACAAGATTCAGAGTAGATAAGGCAAAATCGGAGGAAACAGTAGAAATATATTGTGGTGTGAGAGAGAGATGCCCCTATCGCCTACACTGTTTAATATATATATACCTATATTGTTGTGATATCGTATTGGGGTGTGAAGGTGTTTTTAACATTTTATATTGTTCAATGAATCTCATATTAATGATAATAAACCAGGGATGTTGTGTAATGGGCTTGGAGCTTTCTATAATCTCTTTCCTTTTTGGCCTAAATCAATTCAAAAGTGCATTTTAGATAATTTATTTATATTCTTTAGAATAGGAAGGAATAGAGAGTAATTCCTATTTATTGCATGCGATGTCTGATGGTTGTTTAGATATTATGTGATTTGTTAATAGATAGGAGGTTGTGATTGAAAATCTTGATCCTCATTGGTAGGAGCGAAAAATAAAAAAAATTATTGATTAGTTACGATAAACATTTGAAAAAAGGAAAAGGTGTGCATTTACGTATCTCGTATAAAAAGTTAAAATTAACGTCGTATTAAAGTTGTGGTATTATAGAATAGCTGAGTTTTTTCTACATAGAAGATTGTAAAGGTTTTTACAAGCTGGAGAGCTTGAGTGGTAGATATATCTTTGATTTGGTACTTGAACAAGAATAATTTCTTGTGAAAGTTTTACTACAATTTACATCCAGGAGAAGTTGGAGAAGTTATTTGAGCCAAGGTGGAGGTTGTTGATAGCTCTGGACAGCTGGTAGGAGTGTTTTGGAGCAGTTTGGAAAGATTTACTGAAGAAAGAGGTTGGTGATTAGTTTTTGTGGGGTCGAACTAGGTTGGTGATACTTTACATTTAAGATTTGACTATAATCGAGAAGATTCAGTTGTGTTCGTTATTTCTTTAATTTGTAATTTTAAATTTGTAAAACTAGGGAACATTCATGTAATGGATTGTAAATTCAGACTTCATTTATGGAAATTATTGAACATTTATTACTTTTTCTAAATTAAACAGAGTTGTAGTGAGTTCCTAATACAGCATTTACCCTGAGAGTCTCATATAGCCGTGGTATTGGATGTGAATTACCTTCATTAATTTTAATACGTTATTCTCAGTAATTTCTTTCTGTGTTTGCTGAACGTATTAAGTAAGGTAGGGGTATACACAATAATATATATATATATATATATATATCGACGTGGTAGTGAATAGATGGCAATATACTCTATCCGTCCACACTGAAATAAATAATACAAATATTGACCCTCTACTTTCCGCTGATGATCAGATCATAATCGGTTAATTGGAGGACGACCTACGAAGAGCAATATACAAATTAAATCTTATAGCTATGGATTACAACTTAGAAATTTCAATAGAAAAAACCAAGATCCTTGCGTTCAAAGCACCAGAACATCTTAGGGCGAAAATCCTACTAAATGATAAACCAATCGAACAGTAAAACAGTTTTAATTATCTGGGATACTTACAATAAATCATACATAAGAAAAATAGATATAGAAATAAAACTCAGCAGATTCCAATACACCTGTGGTACAATATGAAGAACATTAAAGAACTCCAATCAAAGCACTCCCTTAAAATTGTAAAAACTAATAGCCAGACCAATGCTACTATACGGAAGCAAATGTTGGACAGTGACTCAAAGTCAAAGGAAAAAAATCCAAGCTGCAGAAATGAGATTTCTAAAACCCACTGCGGGATACACGTGAGAAGTCTAGGAAGAAACATGAAATACTAGCCGAGCTTGGAATAACAAATATTCTAGAAATTATGGACGAGTATAAACAGAATTGGTTAGACCATGTTCTAAGAATGGAGGACCATGGAATTCCGAAGGCGCTATACCACTACAGACCCATAGGCAGGCGAAACGTAGGCAGATCAAGAAGAAGATGGGTAGATTAATTCGCATGAAGACGGTAAAAGGCTTTAAAGGCCTATACCTTCATGATGATGATGATGATGATGATGATGAGGGATACGCTAACACAACAATATGAACCACTAATACTTTTGCTTTAACAAAACAAAACACAACCTGTAATTGTTATTAATGAAAATCTTGTGTTCTTTAAAACGTAATAATATTTTTACTATTGTATCAGCTACCTATGTTTAATGCATTATTTTGATTTGTTAACATATGTATTTCACAAACTATAATTTTATACTTGAACATGCCAGGAACGCTTTTTGGTAAATGCGTATACGTGTGCTGTAATACTGAATATGCTTTGAAAATTCTAAAGCCATTCTTTATATGATTATATTTTGAAAATATACCTTAAACATGAACTTGTATCGTTCATTCCAGTCTTCCTCACTATTATGCTTGAAATCAGATGATGAATTGACTTGGCATACCTCATCCAACATCATTTTTTCTGCTGCCGTCCTAGAATTTAAATGTTTACTACTAAACTGCTAAAATATTTAAACACAAAAATACAACAATAGTTATATATATCTACATAGTTCGGAAATTTCTACTTTGAATTTGCAATATAGTTTAAGGTTTCAACAGAGTTTGAAACAATCTTTGTTTGTATCTTACCCTTGCTTTAAAGTTTCTTCGGCTACATTTTTCTTAACCGAATTTGAATTGCAAATTGTAACCGCAGGAAACGGTACCTCGTCCACGGGAGTTGGTGATGAATTGATACTCCAAATCACCGAATTTTTATCACAGTTTTCATGCACGTTTTTTGTGAAATAAACAGCAGCTATGATAGCAACTATACAGCAGATAATCCAAAATATTCTGTAACAGAAAACAACAGTTATTTTGTGTACTGTTGTTTTGGTTTTTGTTAGAAATTAGATCATTTTTAAGTTTTATGGAAAGATTGCCATAAATGGCGGTTGTCTGCTAGTAACAAGTGTTCGATAAATCTTTAAGTCTCAGGCGGCTATGGATTATAAAACGCCTGTCTGTATTGGCTTTATACAGGGACCGTCAAAAAAACTGATTATTTTGTTAATTTATTTTCAGAAGTTACAAATTTAAACAAAATGGTTTGTTGAAGTATAAGAACGGGAGAATTATTTATGAAATATTTTCATATTCCGCAAGTTGCCTCCGTCAGTTTTAATGCACTCTTCTAAGCAACTGATGAAGTTAAACATGACTAATAAGTAATTCCTGCTTGAATTTCTTATTTTAAGTTCAAGAATTTTTCTTGGTTTGGCAATATATGCTTTACATTTTAGAAAACCCAAAACGCAAAAAAAATTTGGAAGATTGATATCAGCGGATTTTACTGGCCAACGCAAGTCGTTATTGCAAGAAATCACACGAAGTGCAAACTTTTCCTGTAAGATCATTTTTTTATCGATTTAAACAGCAATCAGAAATTACATTTTTTAAGCTATTGTGCTAACTTTGAAACTATCGGAAGATATCCCATTTTCTGTCTTGATGAGACTTCTCCATCGAGAAAACCCTCTTCTACCTCACTTAAGGTTCATTGGCCACTTGCTTTTCAGTCTTCTGTTGTTATGTTCATGCAAAAGCCGCGGAAGGAGAGAAATTGTCATGGAATTCTAGCTTTTCATGGTGTTTGCTGCTTCTTTTTCGAATTACTTCTTGAACAGTTGGCACATTAAGATCTTGGTGGAGTGTCTTATTTGTGATATAACATCGGGCGTCAGTAATTGCACAGAGGATTTTTGATTGTGCACGTTGGATAATGGAAATTCTGGATTTACTGGCACAGCCCCACAGTTGTATCTCATTGGTCCATATGGGCACAATTGTGACTTTATATATCAAGCTTTTATTTCTTAGTAACATTTTTGTAGTAGTAGTAACCAATATAGTTCTCTACTTTTTATTTCAATCTGTTTTCGTTTCTTCTTTATATGTTCCCTCCACGTCAACTTGCTATCTAGATGGATTCCTGGGTACTTTACACTTGAAATCCTTGGGATTTCTATATTAATGGTGAAAACTGGCTGACACTGTTGTTTTCTTGGTGAATATAAGGTGTTGAGATTTAGTTTCATTAATTCTGATTTTCGATTTTTTTGTGCCATTCTTCTAACTGGAAGATATGTTTCTGATGGTTTGAACCCGCTACTATCGGGTCTTGGTGGATTGCCAAAAGGACTGTGTTTTCTGCAAATGTTCCCGTTAAAGTACAGTCGGTGGTTGAAATATCAGATGTATAGATCAGGTTACAGCATTGACCCCAGAACACAACCTTGTGGTACTCCAGAATGATGATGGCTTGGAATTCAGAAGTTGCTTCATTTACTCTTGTTGTGAACTGTCTCTCCTCCAGATACGATTTTAGTAAGGTGTAGTACGAGGTTGGAAGGCACTACTTAATTTTGTGTAATAATCCATCGTGCCAGACCTTGTCAAAGGACTGACACATCTAAAAAATACAGACGAACAATATTTTTTCTTCTATAGTCTCATTAATGGCGTGTACTCTGCGAGGGCACTGTTGGATGGTTGGATGTTCTGAGCGAAAACCAAACTGATGTTCCGAGATTATGTTTAGGAGATCCTTTATGCGGGGTAGTAGTAATTTTTCCAATAGTTTCGAGATTACAGATAATACATTTATTGGTCTATATGAGGCAACATTAGTTAATGCTTTTACATGCTTTGGGATGAGAATGATTTTCGACGTTTTTTTAACTCTTTAGGTCAATCAGGTAATCCTAGTATGGCACTGTATATATAGGTTAGCTTAACTAATCCATTCTTTGGTAATTCTTTCAACATTTTTGAATTTACCTGATCTATTGTGCTTTCTTGTTTTGAGGATTGAAATATTTTTTTGATTTCCTTAGGTGTTAAAAGTTTTATATCTGTTGTTGATATATTATTTGGATTGTTGTTGTTCATGTTGTCTAAAGGGTGTTGATTTGTAATATTATTAAAGCGGGTGAAAACATTAGCTAAATGTTGAGCGAATTGATCTGCTTTTTCTTGGTTACTCTTGGCCCGAGGTCCTATGTTTGGATATTCTATGCGTATTGGAGATGTTATTGTTATCTGCTTTCTAGTGAATTTAATTGGCCGCCATATTGAATTATCATAGTGATTCAAAGTTAAAATGTATTCTCTATATTGAATTATCATAGTGATTCAAAGTTGAAATGTATTCTGAGAGGCTTGTATCACGCATTTGTTTCAATATTGTAATTTTAGTTTATTACTTAGTTGATTATATACGGTTTTATCACCTGGAGTAAGAGTTCGCTGCCACTTTGCTCTAGCTCTCCTTTTCTCTGCAATAAATTTCCAATCTGATTTTGATTTCCAATGGTATATTTATTTTCTACTTGTGGGTTTCTAGGTTAGGAGAAGCTTTTTTTGCAGCATCTTGAACAATTTCTGTGAATGTTTTTATAACATCTTCAATTTCATTAGAACTACATATTTAGATTTATTTTTAAATTTATTAGAGAATTTCGCTCCTAAATTTGTCCCAATTTGTATTTGAGTTACAAAATTTTTGTGATTTTTTGATATATATTACTGACGTACTAATAGTAGATATTAACAGTGTATAGTCAGAGGATACGTCGTAGTAAGTTATTACATCAGTATATGTCGAAGAGATGCCATTGGTTGCGAAAAAGCGGAGAAGGTCTGGCAATTTATTGGGATCGCTTGGCCAATATGTCGGAGTGCCAGTGGAAAGAATTAAATAGTTTTTTTCTAGTACGACTTTTGAGAATTCCCTACCTTTATATAACGTGTATTTACTGTTGTAATCCCCGCATGCAATGCATTTTGGTCCAAGTGTTGCAAATAATCTTGATAGTGTTCTTTTTTAAATTATGACGAGGTGGGCTATACAATGCAGAGACTGTAAGGTCGTATGGCATAGTTTTAATTTTTATTGTTATAGCTTGTAAATAGCCTTTTTTGAATTTGGGTAGTTCATAATGGTCGATTGAGCGTATTATTAGGATTGCCAAACCAGCACGTGCGGCATTATCAGGATGATTTGTTTGGTAGAGATTCGAATGAGGTACTTTTGGATACGACTTATCAGGGAAATGTCTATCAGGTTATGTTGAAGGAAAATAATTATTTCATCTTTGCGTTGCACTAAACCGTTGGAATGCCATTCTGCAATCCTAACAAACTTGGCCATTATTTAGTCTTATTTATTAACATTGTTAGCATGTTCAAAACCATGCTGTTCTGCAGGATGATTTGGCTAAACATGTATTTAAATTTATCTAAAATTTGCTTAGTAAATTTCCGAAATTTTCTTGACCTTTTACTGTATTAGCACAATTTAATGGTTGTGTTGTATATATTTGTCTCGTCTGTTGGAAGTTCTGTATTTGTTGAGTTATTTGAGGTTGATAAATAGGTGTTACTGGCTAAGT
The DNA here is from genome assembly GCA_014611495.1 of Limonius californicus. Lineage (NCBI taxonomy): Eukaryota > Metazoa > Arthropoda > Insecta > Coleoptera > Elateridae > Limonius > Limonius californicus. The sequence continues at coordinate 8,565 of JABXWE010010722.1, read as the reverse complement.
ATTTTTAAATAGGTTTTGATAATACTCTAACCTCGATAATTGGCGGGATGTGGACCTCCATATAGAGCACATGTCGCTGGATTTTCCCTACTGTTTTGTAGCTGGTAGTATTGTGTAATCCGCCACATTTAACACATAGGTAGGGCCTATTACGACAGGTCTTTGGGTGACCATACAGTTGACACCGCATATACTTGACTACATTTTTGTTTTTTTCTGGGTGGTTCAATTTGACTTATTTGGATTTGCAAGGTTTTGATTGCATATACGTCCTTATTCTTGTCTGATGGCTTTAAGTCTACAAAAAACATACATAAAGGTTTCTCTGTTTGTCTGGTTAGTCTGTTCTTTGCGTTGATTATGTTTCTAACTTGATGTTCATGTGATTCTAGTTCTTTAATGTCGTTGGTCACTACAGAATCGTGCCGGTATATTTGGTATCGTCTTTGCACTTTAAAAGTGAAATGACAACTGTCCCGTAAAATCTGTATATCAATTCTTGTTGTGTGGCTTGCTGGTACCAATACTCATCTCTTCCTTTTTCAATTCGTGGCAAAAAAATCGTTTGAAACATTTCAGAATACCTTTGAAAGGGCACAGTTACCGTTTCGCCGTTCTCCTAAAAGAAATATGGCCCGAATATTCCTGATGAGGAAACTGCATACCAATCTGTAACTTTCGGCGAATATAGAAGGTTTTGATGAAGTTCGCCAAAATTTTCGGTTGCTTAGTATCCTGTTTTGCTTATTATATCTCTACTTAGGAAAATATGTGCTGACTTTTCATTTAGTTTCAGTTTAGGAATCTTAATCAAACTTGGTGTATGTGAACATCTATCCTTTATCTTTAATAATGTGTATACAAAGTTATCATCATTTGTGCTTACGTCAAATATGTTAGCTAGCTTAAGAGACAAACAATAAAGTAGTGTGCACATTATTATTACATGCTAGTTTACGTCTAATTAGTATATGCAATTGTAAATTGCAGACGGAATGGAAGTTGTGGACACGTTATAAGGAGACCAGGCTTGTCAGATGAGGACCGTTTTCTACGTTCTTAAGCCCTTCGCAGTCGTACTGCTACAGTACGAGACCTTCAGCAAGATGTTCGACAAGCTATTCGGTGAATAATTAGTGACCAAAATGTTCGTAATAGACTGCACGAAGCTACTCTGCGCTCCAGAAGATTTTGGTGGGTGCTGGGTCAGTAATGGTATGACGCCATATCCCATTAGATACCCGTACTGAGCTTTTTATTATTCAAAATGGTGTTCTTCATGTACATGTTCGTCCGCACGCATCAAATTATGGTCAGGAATTCGTCTACATGCACGATAACGGTAGACCACATGTCTCAAACATGGTGATAAATTATCTTCCAGATCAAGACATTCAAACAATGAAAAATAGTTTAAGATATATTTTCAACGTAAAAACAGGGATTTTGAGTTAAAATAAATTGTTATCAGTTTATGACAGTACGATTCCTACTTAAAAGATGACGCTCGTATAATAGGCGCACCTTAGTATCTATGAAAATACTCTTCTCAGGTAGATCTCAATATAGCTTAAGTACCACATGGTATCCCTAAACAAAGTGTCAAATATCATAACAGGCTTGTATCACATATTAAGAAGTTACTAGACGTATTATTGCTGCGACAGAATAATAGAAGGCTAAAAAGAAACTATGTCACAGAATAGACCTATGATAAAGTAGTCCAGGTAACGTTGCTGAACGTTTCTGTAGTCATTTTACCCTTAATATAGTGTTAAATCATAATATTAGCATATCGGCATATAGTCCGGATATGATAGCACATCTAAGATATGCTGGGAAAAGGTGTTTGCACTCGTCCAAACCTTCCACAAATCGTTGCTCAGATGGAATAAGCTCTAATAAAAGAATGGCAGGGCATTCTACAGGATGTGATCTGTAGGCTAACTCGTAGCATGCCAAGACGCTGTAAAGCAGTAATTCGACCCAGAGGAGGCGATGCTTTGTACTAAATTTATTTTTATAATAAATATTGAAGTGAAACCAACTTAAGACATTACTTATTGTTATCAGAGATTTCCTGGTTTACTTTAGTTTTTACAATTGTAACTACAATTTAAAAAAATATATCATTCTCAACAGTTTTTTGTACCACTATTGGGCATCGGCCTCTTCTCTGCCACATGTTTCTCCTCAGCACTAAGGTAGAAACACGGAGGACCTACAGTTTAAAAACGAATACCAGAAAAGGTTTTTAGCATTAAGATCCTACGGTTGCAAACCGGATTGGGAAATTGTGTGTGATGGGTTGCAGTACACGATTTTCAGAAATCTGCGTAGTAATGCATAGGTTTCGAACCCAAGCCAGAATCGACGTATGCTCAGAAATTCTATTATTCTCAAAACTTCAACGGAAAACTTGCTACTATTTACCATAAAATTTGGAAAACCTTTCTTTATTATTGTTTGCAAGCATTGATGATTCTAGTTTCCGATTTATTCCGTTGACCACTGCGAAAATAAGACTTGAAGATACATTTTTTTTAGTATACATTTTACTGTAAAATAATGAAAATCAAGTTCCTGTTTCAGATTAAATTGAATATGACTTCAGTCAAATAAATAATATATTATGATGTTTGAGATTATACAGACAAGCGCTTTAAATTCCATTGCTATCCACAGTGACACTATAAAAAATATTTTACAAATAAGGATAGACCGCACTTAATTTGTAACGAAAAGTAGCTATAATAGCTTTTATTAGTAGCTGCAACATAGATAACTACTTTATATGAGGTTTAAATAGTCACTCTGGCATGTCTACAAGCCGAAATGCCCTTATTTGAAATTTTTAGCATCTGAACAGTTTACAGTAAGTAATAAAAATTATACATTTAATACAGGTTATGTTCAAACTGCAAAAGTACCGAATGTCTGTCCAGGAAACAGCCTAATCTTCTATAAATTGATGGTGAAATCAATCTTTGTGGTGTATATACTGTACCAACTATAGTCAGATTGCGATTTTACGAAAAAATGATGGGCAATTACCATTTCTATGGGGACGAAGTAAGTCATACGCCTACATCCAGGATCCTGGTTCAGAAAAACCTCTGTTACCGCCTGAATTTATACACGTATAAGGTGGAGCTAGTGTCTTGTCTAAACGCAGAGAGTTTGCAATCAAGATACATGATCGCATAGATAATAACTACCTACGAAAAGTGATAGTTTCTGGTGAATTATTTTTTCAGAAAAAGAAAGTTATTGTTACAGTATGAGTATTTGGGATTTACAACTCATATGACCCTCGTGAAGTTCGAAGAGAGCGAGTCCCTAAGTAAATATTTAGTGTGGCCTAATTAGAAACGATGCGTGATCTACTATTTAGGGAAATTAATTTTGGACAGACCCTAATAGTTACATTCGAAGGTGGTGGGTTATAGACCACATATTCAGTATTTTCCTTATTCGGACACTGTTAACTCCGCGACGGATGGCTGGCCGACGCACAACGGGGTGAGGGTCGACTGGGCAACGAACAACTGGGCGATGGTCAAGTGGGCGATAGTCAAGTGAGTGATAGTCAAGTGGGTGAAGGCTAACTAGACAACGTCATCTGGGTGACAGAAACTTAAAAGTTAGCCTGTCATCGAAAATTGCAATTGAGCTTTGGTAGCGGCACAAATCATCCAAATTTATGGATTTATTAAAAGGACTACGAAAAATTAAAATAACACATGATGCTGATTATAAGAGAGCAGTTAGTAGCAGGTTTTTAACATTAGCAAAAATGTAGAAGTTACGACGAAGTAAACCAAAGAATTTTGAGAAAAGCTATAAATTACAATAGGGAAAACTTAATTGAATATTTAGGTGGGATTGCATATAACTATAATATTATATAAAATTAAAAGATAAAATTTAAGATAATGAATTTGTGTTGAATTTCGTCTATTTTTTTGTTTTAATGTACATAATGTACCACGTGCAAATGTGTTTGCTAATTACAAAATAATATGAATAAATGAATTAAAAAATTTTATATTTGTCCAGTTGTTCGTCGCTCAGTTGACCTTCGCCCAGTTGTCCGTCGCCCAGTTGACCGTGTCTGGATGAAAGAAATACTGAATATGTGATCTGTACCCAACATACTGGAATTTAGCTATTAGGACCTGTCTGAAATTAATTTCGCTAAATAATAGATTGGTCACCATGTCATGAGCAGAACCCTATCAGACTTCTTCCTTTGGGGTTATATGGAGAACACGGTATCGTATGGTACGCTATCACAGATTCCGATTTTGTCATGAAACATGCACGAATGCTTTTTGCAAGGTGAACCATAGCTATACTTATCAGTATATCAAAACGTTTTCTGTGGTATAACACAAATTTACACGAAAAGTAGTGTATATTCAATACGTAGCCTTATACGAGGTCGATCAAATATATAACGGAATTGATTAAATACAAAGCATATGAGGCAGCCATAGGTGATAATACCTCTAGCGTCCTTCGAAGTAATCTCCCTCGACTTCTACCGTTGACATCGACGGTACAAGTCGCGGAAAGCCTGCTTAAACTTGTCGCGAGGAAGTGCATTTAGTTCGGTGGTAACATTCCGTTGAATGTCTTCCACGTCGCCAAGCGCCTTCCCTTGAGGGTCAATTTCAGCTGAGGAAACAGCATGAAGTCCGCTGGAGACAGATCCGGCGAATAGGGAGGATGTTCTAAGACTGGGACATTTTTGTCGCCAAAAACGTCTTCACAATCAAGGCAGAATGCACAGGGGCATTGTCGTGTAAAAGGTGCCACTTGCTGGAGGCTGCCAAATGCGGTCGCACACGTCGAATGCGTTTTAGTAAACGCGTTATGACACCCTTGTAGTACAGGCTAGTGACGGTGACACCCGGTGGCACAAATTCTTTGTGAATGATGCCTTGACTGTCGAAGAAAGTGATCAGCATGGTCTTCAGTTTCGATTTCTGGAGACGGAATTTCTTTGGCCTGGGAGACGTCTTCGATCGCCATTCCTTGCTTTGTCTCTTGCTTTCTGGATCGTACTGGAAGCACCACGACTCGTCACCAGTAACAATTGAATCCAGAAAATGTGGGTTACTGTTGCCTGTTGCAATAAAATCGCCGAAGGTTTCCACTCGATGCGCTTTTTGCTCAACGGTTAAATTGTGCTGGACAAATTTGGCACAGACCTTCCTTATCTTCAAATCCTTCTCCAAAATGGTTTCACAGTTAATACTCAGATCTTGCTCCATCATTCTCAGTGTCAGTCGTCGACCAGCCGCCACAAGTTGTCGGATTTTTTCGATCGTTACGGGGTTTCTCGTTGTGATCGGACGACCCGGCTTCTGATCATCGTAAGGGTCCTGCCGACCTTCACGAAATCTGGCTAACCACTCGAAAACGCGAGTACGGGATATGGCCTCATCGCCGTACACAGTTTTCAACATCTCGAATGTCTCCGTGGCCGTTTTCCCCAATTTGAAACAAAACTTAATGTTCGCTCTCTGCTCCATGTTTAACTTGCAGTACATGTGACATCTGCACTAACTTGTTCATTCGCATGCACAGCCTACCACGCAAGTTCTGACAGGACGCCGTTTTAGCTATGTGTAGACGAAAGTTCCAGCTACAATTTGGATATGATTTTGAAACAGTCAGTTTCTTATAGCGTCCGCAATAGTGCCAATCCCGTTTCATATTTGTCCGACCTCGTACCTTCTAGCAGAAGTAAATGATAAAAACAATTGTGTAAATGCTTGCCTTTCTATTAGTGAAACTGTACTACGTAGCTTGCAGTGTAATTACTAGCTTTTATTTGTAGCTTTCTCATCTATGGTTTTGTATGCGTTTCAAAGAGTAGAGGTATAGCATGTCTCTAATCCGGAACACCCCTACTTAATGTTTTTAATATCTACGTTACCTATATTATGTTACTTGTTGATGAGTTACCTTTTTATGTTAGCGGGTAAGTAAATAGTCACAATGTGAGTACTTGAGAGCCTACAAATTTACATGGCTACCGTTAAATTAAAAGGGCATTTCCAAGATAAATGGCCAAGTGAAAAACATTGAATATGTTGGAAAATTACATTACAACATATGGAACCTAACATCATTTTTTAAAAAGGAATTGAACTATTAAAACTTTTGTTAAGTAATTGTTGTTAAATAATAGATTGATCACCCCGCTTATCACCAGAACTTCTTTTTCTGGGATTACATGAAGAACATGATATACTCCACCCCAGCATCTGCTTTGTTTATAAAACATGCATACAAGGATATTTTTTAGATGAACTAAAGATTTTTCAGTGTGTTTTAACATGTTTTTTGTTTTCCTAATGCAGAGAATACAAATTTACTCGAAAAACGTAATGTTTTTTAATACGTAACCTGGTATCTTATAGTAATGGCGAAATAAAGCAAAGGTGTAAATACTTGCCTTTCTGTCAATGATCGTGCATCATCTCCAAGATATTGCAATCCATGTAGTGTAGAATTTTTCAGATAATGTTGAATGCCATCACGAATTGCTTGTAAACTGGAACACTGCCTCTCTTTGCTATCGGGCTTGTTTCCACTACAGACAATAAAATACTTTCATTATTACTGTTTTCAAGAATTTTATAAATTTAATTGTGACTGATCACTGGAAATGGTGAAAGTATTTGGTATTACCGATTGTACAGATATCTTTCTGTGTTTTGTCGCAATCGTGCAGTGTACACTATTTCCAATTTAACTTCCTCTGTAAAGGATTAGGGCAGCAACTGTAGTAAATACATACCTTTAACTTACATCTCTTTCTAAGGCACGTGAAAAGTTTAAGACCGTACGTCTCACAAAGAAATACTGAAATACAGATTTACTTCTACATTAGAATCGACACGTGCTCACTGTTCTTTGGCTTATAACTTGGTGTTAAAAAGAGATGCCCTTTAGTCTAGTACCTAAAGTTATGGCCTGGTATACATAAACGTCGCAACAGTTCTCAACAGGTCATGCCACGATATTTTTTTGACAAATTTTGGTCCCTGTATAAATGCAGAATGATAACATTGTTTGAGACTGCTCTTTTATTTTATACTCTCAGTTCATACACTCGTTATGTACGTGCCACTAATCCTTTACCGTGGAAACTGCATGAAAAATAGTACATTAGTATGTCAAAAATTATGTTAACTAGGACTTGGTTGCATTTAACTGTATATAAACTTGAACTTTTACAGATAATCACATTTTTATAATAAATTATATAATTTAGCCAAAAGTACAATAATATTAAAGCATTATACCGTTTGAATTTCGTAACATTGAGCGAATTTTTATTATTTAACTTGGGGTACACAGAAATATTAGTATTACTACGCTTCACATTGCTGCTATTAATTTGTTCATTATTTTTAAATTTATTCTGCATTTCTTAGGTGTTTAGGACACTTAGAAGTAACAATTGCCGGGACCTACGCCAAACTGACTTCAAATTAATGTTCCAGAGTAGATATTTAAGCGATTAAAAATTTTTTTCATAAAACAATTCCGTAATTTTGTAATGGTTAGATATCATTTATTACGTCGAAATTAAGGTCAGCGTGGGTGCGCATAAATAGCTTTTAAATGTATACTTGGGGTAGCTAAGTTTCGTAGATGTTCATTATGTAATTTGTTTACTGTTTTAGACAATTACTGAATAGCAAAATTTTAGACAACGGCAGAGCAGCTTTTAATCTAGTATGATTATTACGATAAACACAATACCACTAAGTGGTAGATCAATATTAATGTTAATATTTTTTAGGATTTGATGATGATGCGGGATGGTACTAATCAATAGCTTATCTTTGTTTCAAGTATTCTTTAAACTACTTTAAAATAGCTATAAATATACATGTAACTTTTCCATTATTCGATATTATTGGGCTTTCTATTAAAAGCTTCTACGGACATTTTAAAAATCAACAGTAAAGTAGTTATTACCCATTGATTGATAGATTTAATAAAATATAATTTAGTTGTTTAGCTGATGCTAGCAATTTTTAAATGTAGAATTAAAATTTAAATTTAACTAGTATCACTATACGAGGGAAACCTTTTAAATTTTTACAAAAACTAGGAAAGAAAAAATGTTTTTGGAACAAATTGTTCTATTGCTTTTCAAAATATTCGCCTTTAAGATTTATATTTGAGGTTAGGGATGTGCAGCTAATTAAACTTAACTTCGTTGAACTAAAAGTTTTATATTTCGTGTCTCATGAGACCTTCTTCAGAAAAAAATTAAATACAATTCTTTAAAACTTAAGACTTGATTCCTGTAATATAATAAGAAAACAAAATAATTTTTTAAAGTAAGATGAAAGTATAAGCGTTCTGAAATTTAAGAACTTACCATAATAGTTGATAAATCAAAATAAATTCTGAATACAGGAGGTGGAATTAAACACACCTTATTTTAATTATTATTTAAATTCCATTTTAAGGATAAATAATCAAACTAGACGAAAAATTAAATCAATCGTCACAATGCAGATATAAAATGGT